>QZLH01000165.1:162798-182503 GCA_003833135.1 Oehlia diaphana | reverse complement strand
TTTATCCAATTAAAATTTAAGATCAGGCGTAATGTAAACAAAAAACAAAAGATCAGTCGTGTAACCAAGACAAAGAATTTTTTAAAAAATTTCAAGAAACTGCTTATAACTTAAAATTTTGTCTATGAAACTGTCTTAAGTACATTAAGTAAAAGTTTTCAAAATTAAATTTTGCATATAAAAATTTTATTTGTAAAACACATACTAAATTTATTATTAAAAAAAAATAAAAAAAGGATGTTACAAATAAGATATGTAACAGGCTGTTACAAATACATTTATTCTTAATATATACTGTACTGCTTTATTATGACGAATAATTAGAATTATTGTACTTACCATGCTTTGAATTTATATGTAATTTCTTAAATACTTTAGATAACCTTTTACTACTAGCTAAATAAGACAAATTTATTAATTATTATCATCCCAAATATAGTTAAATATATATAGATAAATTACCTTTAAAATAACTATTGATTTTTGACGTCTTTTTGTTACTTGAATTGTTAAAATCATCAACTAAAAATGAAAATTTAATTAATAAATAGTCCAATTAAATTGAAATTTATAATGAACACTTACCATTATCAGGAATACTAAAGTCATATGTTTTAATGTGAAATCCTATTTTTTTTGAAAAAAAATAAATGAGAAATGATTTAAACATTTATTTTAATAATTAATAAAATACTAGTAGTAAAAAAAATTAACCTTCTTGTTCTCCTATAATTATTTAAATAAAAAAAAGAATTAACAATAATCCCAATGAAAAATAAACAAAAATATAAATGAATAATACCTTCTGTTGCATTCTTTGGTTCAGGTAGATTACCAAATTGATGAATTTTACTTGTAAACACTCTGCTACTATTTGTATAATTTGAATTTGTTTTTGTTTCAGAATTATTTTTTGCTTTTGATTGAAATAATTCGTTTGGCTTATTTTGATATAATAAATGAATTTCTCCTATTTTATCAACAAGTATACCAATATTTGGTCTTTTTGATGGATCAGCATCCCAACATTGTTCCATTAAATTCTTATACTCTAAAGGAATTTCTGAGTCAATTTCTGGTCTCATACCATTAATTATATCCATTGCAAGATCATAATCATCATGTTTATAATTAATAAATGGTGGTTGTCCAGATGAAATTTCCCACATAAGTATTGCAATACTATAAATATCAGATGCAAAAGTATATCCTTTTCCACTAATAATTTCCGGTGCTATATAGGGAAGATTTCCATATATACTTTTTGTTGATTTATCAGCAGGTCCACAAAACCCAAGATCACTAATATACCAACTATCATTAAATTGTGAAAATAGTATATTGCCAGAATGCAAATCTCTATGAATTGCATTCTCTTTATGAATCCAATAAATTGCTTCAATTATTTCATAAACAATTCTAATTTTTTCTTTCCATATAAGTTGATTATAATTTTGTTGTAAATATTTTCTTAAATCCATATTCATTTTCATTATTACAAGCATATAATTTCCATCTGATATATCTTGTGTTAAACCATAACATCGGGCAATAATTGGGAGTTTAGCGCTTATAGTTAAATGTGATTTAGCCTATAAAACTTATTATTAATAAAAAAGATTGGATTAATTTTATAGATAAATTTAAAATACAAACCTCTTCAAACCAACTTTGATTTGCACTTTTAACATTTTCTAATTTTTTAAGTACTATTTCTATAGTTCCAAATCTTCTTAATTGTTGTTTTTCAGAATCCCATTCTCTATAGTTTCCATTAATCCAATCTGCAGTATAAATTTCAGAGAATCCGCCTTTTGTTAGATATTTAATATTTTTGAAGTTATTATATGGAATCCATTCAACTATATTGTCTGGCCCAAGACATTCCATTTGACATTTTTGTATTAAATTATTAATATCATCATTTCCGGATGTCCAATTTGAAAAATTTGCTTTTAAATAATTTCGAACACAATATTCACAATATAATGTCGCCAAACATTCTTGTTTACAAGTTTCACAAATTCTTTTTGTTCCTGAATTCAAAAGAATTTTATTTCGATCATAAGTCTCAGTTATTTGTTTAATTGCTAAAGCTTTTTCATTATCTGTAAGAAGTTTATCAGTAAGAATTGTTCGTTTTTGAAATTCATATCGTTTGTGCATATCAGTATAAATATTATAATCAATTAACGAAACTGCTCTACTAGTTGTTGCATAAACTAATTCATACCGAATACTAGACATAGTGTAACATAAAAGTTTAAATAAAAAAAAAATTATTTATTTATTGGCAAAAAACAAAAATCGGAAAAATGTGAAAAGGGATTTTTCTTTAGCCCACTTAATAAAGTAACCAAAATTCTAATTTTGGTATAGTCTGGATGTCACGTAGTAAGACAAGAAATTACACAATTTATAAACAAAACAAAATAAACAATTTTTGGTCTTGTACAGTTAATCATCGCTACACAAATATTTTTACATTTTAAAAATAGATAACTAAAAATAATTTCTAAACTAGGTAATTTTTCTTATTTTGATAGTTGTGCGACCTAGCTAATAATTTATTTATAGAGTGTTGTTATTACCTAGCTTTTTAATATCAGTTAAAGTAATTAGTTTTATAGAAAATGAATGTGATTGATTGAATAAGAAAATTAAGAAAGTGATAGGGGAAATATTTTGATTAGATTAAAAAATATTGTAAAGATATTTTGGTTACAATTAGTAAGTAATATTAAAAAATATATCCTATACGTTAAATTACAAGCATTTTAGGTAAATGGATAGAAATTAGTATTACGTACATAAAAGATAAAATAATAAATTATTGTATAGTAATTGACTAATTGAGACGGATGAAGAAATTTTAAGTGATAAGAAATTTGGTTAATACAAGTGTTAAATTGACTTGTGAAACAGAATCAAATTATGATGTAATCATACGAAAGAAGAAAATAATCATACGACAAAAGTGGGTTATATAATAATAGGCGAAATAATAAATAGAGAATTTATTAAAAAGTATAGAATTAAATCTATTATTTATAGTATAAACTGCATATTATACATAACGTAAGTATTTAAACGGGCGGAAGAATGAAAACATAGAATAAAGTGACTAGAGAGGAGTAGAGGACAATAGAAGTATAAAAGTATAATAGAGAGAATATCGAGATGGTGTAAAGAATTAGAAAATAGAGGTAAGAATAATATTTCGCTATGGTGCAATTTATGATAAAATTTTTATTCGTTATATTCATTAATTAAAGGAAAAATAGTAGGAGTGTCATTAATTAATTTGAATTTGTTAAAAATATTTAGTTTATTTGTAAATACAGTATCATACCTGATATAGCTAAATATAAACATATCATTTTTTGTTTTTCACTCTAGCGGTTCTATAGTGATGGTAGCATCTGAGATGACGTCAGTAGCAGCGCAGGTAACGTATTTTCTGATAAGATATTTTTCTTTATATAATACTTTGATATATCAGCGCGCGCGCAGTTGCGATTTAAACAGCGGTAGTAGGGTCTTGGGTAACGGAGGAAGAAGCGATAGAGATACTTATAGCAACTTACTCATCTGATAAATAAGTATATACTAGCAATATTTACAGTATCAGAATTTGTTATTCGTTTAATTCAATAAAATTATAATAGTACTTCAGTAGATACAAGTAAAATCATGCTTGAATGTGAGAATGTCTTAACCAATTATCCAGCTGCAAAAAAGTATTTTACCTTAAATAAATTTGAGAATACCGCACACGATGCTTAAATGAATCACGTGATAAATTACATTCATAAAAGTTTATAGGATTAATTAAATTTTAATTTTCCATTAATCATTTGGTTTAGAAATTATAATATTATATACTTAATCTGGGTTTACACTCTTAACCTGGACCCGGATAAGTTAGGATTCTATCGTTTTCCCAAGTTTGTATATCATTCATCTACTAGAAATTTTCAGGTTAATTGAAATAGATTTAAAAATCAATACTGCATAAAATTTTATAGTTTCAATAAAAGAATCATATTTAAAAACTTGTTTTATATGTCAATATTAAAATTTCGGTCTTTAATTATTATATTTTGCTCTGATCTTGAACATTGTGAAAGTTTATTTTTAGTATCGATAAAAAATATTTTCAAATATTATGTTAACAAAAATAGTTTAGACTATCATCATAATCTAGACATAATTTTAAAGTGAAATGATTTAATAGGAATAAAATTTCTTTTTAAAGAGATTTTTTTTTTAAAAAAAAATAAAAATAACTTATAAATGATTTTTATAAATATTTAATCATTTTATAATGAAATTAACATTAAAATATTGAGAATAATTAAATATTAACAATATTAGATTCAAAATTCTCATTAAAACTTAAATGGCAAACTTATTTATAATTTTGACCATTTTTGTTTCTTGATTAGTAATTTATAAAATGAAAAGTTTTTAATCGTAATGTCAAAATCAATTTGCAACTTTACGTTAATTTGATTTACTTTGTAACTTCTTTAATATTCTAGTAATTAGTGTTTAACACATGTATTTTGACGCTCTTAACAAGTAAATAATCTTAAATAAATAATTTATTAATTTATTTCTTTATGAGGGAGACGTAAATTAAATACGGATTGACGTATCAAAATATAAATATTCTTTAACAAGTTCGAAAATTATCATTTATTATTTTTTTATGTATTAAAAAATAAATTTCATTTTCCTTTATTGCGTTTACTATTATTTTAATTAAAAAGTACTATTTATTTCCTTTGGCTTACTCTTCTAATCTATTTAAATCATTATCAACTAAACCAATTGGATCAAAATCCATATTATTATGTGTACTAAGTCTATAATTATAAAGTATTTTATGTCAAAAAAAAAAATTAAAAGTCTAAGGCATTTCACATGTTTAGTCAAAAGCTTATGTCAAGTCTACGATAAAAGTCACGAAGTCACATGGAAATGTGACGTCACTGACGTGACGCTAAAAAAAGTTGATAACCTGATAATGATTAAAATGGCCTAATACCCACTTAGAAAGAAATTAAAAAAATTTATATATCAAATTAAAATATGCAAAGTGGATTATAAATAATAATGATAAGAAAATATATTTAATATAATGGTTTATATTAAATTATCTTTTACAATTTATTTAATTGCTCTTTATTTCGCACCATCTTGAAGAACCAGGTATTCCAAAGGAAGATGTTCACGCAAATTATCGTTAGTGTAGCATTACAATACACTGAGAGTAGGCATTATAAGAGTATTTCATACTAATCACATGTCTTAAGTATTACTAATGAACAATAATAGATATTTTTTTTATGTACCAAATTATTCTATAATAAATTAACAAACTGAGTAATTGACTTTTTATTATTTTGATAAACTAGTACAAGGTAATTTTTATACCAAATGAACGTCAATAAAAAAAAATGTTAACTGTAATGAAAAGAAATAATTCCAATAACAATAAAAAAAGAAACGCCATAATAGATATGGCATTACGTAGATTAACATTTATGAGATAAATTAGAAATTGAATATTTTAGGCATTAAAAATATTTAAATCATGTTCATAAATATATTATTCAATTTTTTTTTTTTTTTTGTATAATTTATACTAATAATAATTTAGTTTATTATATCATATATGTAAAAAGAATCATTTAAATTACAAACTAAAATCTTGTAAATATTTTAATACTCTAATTTTAGTGTTTAAATAATTCATAATAAAGTATAAACGAATGATAAAAATAAATATATTTGTATTCTTAATTTAGTTTATCAGGTGATATTTCTAAAAATAAAAAAAAAAAAAAATTGATCAGAATACAAATCAGTAAAAAAAAACTATTTTTTAAAATAATTTAATAACAAACCATCAGGAATTTCTAATTCATCTTGTTCTTTTGAATGGAGATATGCTTCTTCATCTATAAAAAGTGAAATGAATATTTAATTTAAACATTATTATATTATAAGGGACAAATTATAAGAAATTTCTTTGATATATTTTAAAATAAATTTAGAATAAAAAAGTATTTTTTCTTAATGACACATACCATTAATTGATCCTTGTTGGATAGTTTCCTTTTTATTATCATTTTGAATGTCTAGTATATTTTTAAATAGAATAAATAAAGTTCAATTTATTGTATACGGCTTTTATATAGTGAATAATTAGAATTATTATAATTACCATTCTTTGAATTTATTTGCAACTTCTTAAATACTTTAGATAACCTTTTACTGCTAGCTAAATAAAACAAATTTGAATTAATTACTATCATCTCAAAGATAATAAAATATATAGATAAATTACTTGAATTGTTAAAATCATCAACTAAAATAGAAATTTAATTAATAAATAATCAATTAAATAAAATTTATAACGAACACTTACTACTATCAGGAATACTAAAGTCATATGTTTTACTGTGAAATCCTATTTTTAAAAAAAAAGATAAATGAGAAATGTTTTAAACATTATTTAATAACTAATTAAACAGTACTAAAAAATCCAGTTAACCTTCTTCTTCTCCTATAATTATTTAAATTGAAAAAGAATTAGCAGTACATCCTAATGAATAAACAAAAATATAAATAAAAACTAATACCTTCTGTTGCATTTTTTGGTTCAGGTAGATTGTCAAATTGATGAATTTTACTTGTAAACACTCCGCTACTATTTGTATAATTTGTGCTGGACTTTATTTCAATTTTTTTTGCTTCTGATTGGAATAATTCATTTGGTTTATTTTGATATGATAAATGAATTTCTCTTATTATGTTCAGAAGTGATTCAATATCATGTCTTTTTGATGGATCAGCATCCCAACATTGTTCCATTAAATTTTTATACTCTAAAGGAATTTCTGACACAATTTCTGGTCTCATACCATTAATTATATCCATTGCAAGATCATAATCATCACGTTTATAATTTATAAATGGTAGTTGACCAGATGAAATTTCCCACATAAGTATTGCAATACTATAAATATCAGATGCAAAAGTATATCCTTTTCCACTAATAACTTCCGGTGCTATATAGGGAAGATTTCCATATATACTTTTTGATGATTTATCAGCAGGTCCACAAAACCCAAGATCACTAATATACCAACTATCATTAAATTGTGAAAATAATATATTTCCAGAATGTAAATCTCTATGAATTACATTCTCATTATGAATCAAATAAATTGCATCAATTATTTCATAGATAATTATAATTTTTCCTTTCCATGTAAGTTGATTATAATTTTGTTGTAAATATTTTCTTAAATCCATATCCATTTTAATTATTACAAGCATGTAATTTCCATCTGATATATCTTGTGTTAAACCATAACATCGGGCAATTTTTGGGCGTTTAGTGCTTATAATTAAATGTGATTTAGCCTATACAAACTTATTATTAATAAAAAAATTATTTAATATATAGAAAAAATTTAAAATATAAAACCTCTTCAAGCCAACTTTGATTTGCACTTTCAACATTTTCTAATTTTTTAAGTACTACATCTATTACTAAGTTAGTTCCATTTATTTCAACTCTTTTTAATTGTTGTTTTTTGGAATCCCATTCTACATAGTATCCATTAACCCATCCTGCAGTATAAATTTCAGAAAATTCACCTTTTGTTAGATATTTAATATTTTTGAAGTCATTATATGGAATCCATTCAACTATACTATTTGGCCCAAGACATTCCATTTGACATTTTTGTATTAAATTATTAATATTATCATTTCCCGATGTCCAATTTTTAAAATTATCTTTTAAATAATTTCGAACACAATATTCACAATATAATGTCGCTAAACATTCTTGCTTACAAGTTTTACAAATTCTTTTTGTTCCCGTATTATTAAGAATTTTATTTCGATCATAAGTCTCAGTTATTTGTTTAATTGCTACAGCTTTTTCTTTATATGTAAGAAGTTTATCAGTAAGAATGAATTGTTTTCTAAATTCATAACATTTATGTGCGTCAATGTGAATATTATAATCAATTAATGAAGTTGCTTTAATATATGTTGCATGAATTAATTCATAACGAATAGTAGACATAATGCAACTTATAAGAGTTTAAATGAAAAAATTTTTATTATTGATAAAAAAAACCAAATTGGAGAAAATGTGAGAAGGAATTTTTTTTAGCTTACAGTAGGTTTCCACTTAATAATGAACCATAAATTCTAATTTTGGTAATTTTGGTATAACCTGAATGTCATGTAGTAATACAAGAAATTACACAATTTATAAACAAAAAAATAAACTATTTTTGGATATTGTAGCGATCGATCGATCACGTGACCAGAATTCAATTTAATCACGGGATTGTTGATCTATGTTTCAAATGTTACGAATGTTACGAATGTTTAATATGTTTAACATGTTTAACATATGCAACATATTAAATATGTTTAATATATGCAATATGTAACATTAATTAATTAGAGTAAAATAATTATAAATAGTGGAGCATTTGTAGCAGAAAGAAATGTAGTTGAATGAAGTTCAGTAGAAGAGTTTTCTTAATAAAAATGGTTCTAATGATTAATATATTAAATAAACTGTTGTTTGAATTTTAATGAAATATAAATTTGTTATCTTTTATTCGTGTTGGGAGTATATGCCGACGTGCAGTGCTATACTACACGTCTGATTGGATTGTTTAGTAAGTGTTTATACATATAGTTTATTTATTGATTATACCCGCCTACCTATATACCTTCTGCTTACCCTTTTCCATTTGTTTACATTTGTAAACACTAAAGAACTGGCTATAACAATATGTTGTACAGTTAATTATCGCTACACAAATATTTTTATATTTTAAAAATAGATAACTAAAAATCGTCTCTATTTGTAATGTTTCTTGACGTTGTAATTTCATTACTTATCAACTTAAAGACGCGCTCCAATCTATCATTATGTTCCTTCCATTTGATTATATATATATATACTGAAACAATCTTTGACATAGACCAGTAACATTATATCACTTTTCGTACTATTAAAAACTCAATTCTTTAAACCATGATCGACATCCATATAAAAAATGTTTGTCTGATAAATATTCGGAATGGGTCAATTTTCCGGACACTCGCACGCTATTATACAATATTTGTTACAATTTAATGCAAGATGCGGAGATTGAAAATTTTTAACCACATAAAAAACGTACAATATCATGATGAATGTCTAATAAATGTCAAGTAAATGTTCGGAACGGGGTTGATTTTCCGAACAAAAAACTGAACAGTGTTTGGACAATATTTTTTGCGCATGAGCCTTCTATGAGTTCTATCAGTATGTAATTCCATCTTAACGCATACTCATCGACCAACAAATTACTAGTTATGATAACCACTTCTTCGATCGTCTCTTTATAATTAACAAGTTCTTTCTTTATCGCGGGTATCTTCACATCCTATATTCTCTTTTGCATCCTAGCTTTGATATATTTAACTAACATCTTTACAATTTTTAAATTCTAATAGCGTGTTGACAAAACTTAAATATATCAGTATATTGTTTATCATCTAATTCTCTCCACACACTTCCTATTTTACTGTAACTACTATAAAACCATTCAATAATATCCACATCTGTTCTTATTTCTATTTTCATATTACATGTTAATATAATTATTATGACAATTAGTGCAATCATGATACTTTCCGATCACTTCTAACAGATCTTAATTTTCCTTCAAAATTAAATCTATCAACATAACTGATAACTGGTTTTCGGAGTTACTCAAATCCAAAGAACCCGTCTAAATCCAATTCATCTCCTTTTTGAATCACTGCTTCTACGTTTACGATTACTTCTTTACCAACAGATCCTTTTAGTCTTTCTTTTATAAAGTCACTCAGTCAAAAGATTCCTCGGTAGGACCTCGAGTTATATACATATAGGTCAGGGGAGATCGGCATACATTTACCATTAGATCTACGCATTTCTTCAGGGCCGGCACTATGTAATGCTGGTCGGCATTATCCACAAATGGACATGATTTTGGCTTATCCTAAGCAAATAACCAGGACCTGACCTTTCTATGTATGAGCTCGGGTCCTACTTTAATCAAATAAGTAATGTGATCTATATTTATAATGTGACATAACCAACCTCTCCAGCGGTTATTGAGTAAAGCGTATCATTTAGTATCTTGTGAACATTTTACTAATAGGAGCGTATTTTTTTATGAAAATTTCATAAAATTCTTGAATGTTATCATTTTAATCTAAAACATTAATTAAAAATTATATGTGTTGTAGCGGGATTTCATAAATAGAGTTCTATTGTCCAAAATAATATTTTTATTTTTTACCGCTGTAGAGGCATTTTGGGCTGATGTGTGGGCTAGCCGGTTTGAGATAAGTTACATTCTTGCACAAAAAAAGAACACAAATGAATGACTTTCAAAAAATTTCTAATTTTATAACCATTGTGTTCTTATTAGTCATTACACAAATTAAATTGTGTTTCCTTTAAAAAGAAAAAAAATACAAATTGCAAAATTGCGTTTAAATTTATTTTTATCTGCAAATAAAATGACAATTGAAAAGAAAACTAATGAGTCCAATAGTCATATTAATTGGGTAGAAAATGCGTTCACTGAAAATTATATTAAATATTATGATTATTCCAATTTTACTAATATTGAAGAAATTGATAATAATTCCTTTGGAAAAATTCTTCGTGCAAACTGGAAAGAGACTGACATTCGTTTGATTATAAAATCTTCAAATAAATTAACCATTAAAGAAATCATAAATGAGGTATTTATTTGTTAATTTTAATAACATAATGTTTTTATTACATATTCTATTATTTTGGTTTAATTATATCAAAAAAAAAATATTTTATAGATTAAAATACAACGAGAAGTTGATTTTCATCCAAATATTTTACGATTTTATGGAATTTCAAAATCAGTCAATCAAATGGACAAATATTCATATTCATTAGTTCTAGAGTGTGCAGACGGAGGGTCAATGTCTTCCTATTTAAAGAAAAATTTTGACAAACTTTGTTGGTATGATAAATATCATTTTGCGTTGCAACTTGCAAGTGCTGTAGAATTTATTCACAACGAAAAAATTATTCATTGCGGTTTGGTAATTATAATAAATATTTACATTTTATTAATTTACTTTAATAATATCTAACACATTATATATTTTAAGAAAGCACGTAACGTATTTATTCATAACAATACTATTAAATTGGCTAATTTTGATTTATCTAAAAAGATATCTGAAGCATCTGAACATATATTAATCGATTTATTAACTGGTTTATTACCCTATATGGATCCAAAATATTTAAATAATAAATTCAATGTCAAAGATGAAAGTCAACCTTATGTGATAAATACTAAATCGGATATCTATAGTATTGGTGTACTTTTTTGGCAATTTTCAAGCGGACGTGATCCTTTTAATGATGAAAATACAAAAAATGATTCAAGTTTAGCTATGGATATAATAAATGGGAAAAGAGAAAATATTATTATAGACACACCTGTTGAATATAGTGATTTATATACGGGTAAATAATAATTATCCATAATTATTTTTATTATTTTATTCAATTTATCATTCTTTTTTTACTAATAAATTTCTCATTAGCATGTTGGTCATATGATCTTGATAATAGACCTTCTATACAACAAGTTATTTTATCTCTTAAATCAATGATATTTCAAGAAAACGACGATAAAAAAGAAATCATGTACGAAGAAAATGATAATGAATTTGATAGCTTGGTTTTCAGTGATTTTATATTAGATCATGATTTAGAAGATGAATTCATTCCATATATCATCAAGCAAGCAGAAATTGAGATGTTTGATTTGATAGATAATTTCAAGTTAATAAATAGTATTAAAATAGTTGTTGATAAACTCACTATACTTTTAATTAAAATGCAAGATAAAAACGGATATACTATTGCCGAAACAGCCGAATTTATTAATCAATGTATTTCTAATTCTAGCAAATCATCTACTGATATCTTTAATTGGCTCATAGAAAATCATTTGTCAAATCTTCAATATACTTTTTTTCTTGGTTTTTTATATTATAACGGTATTACTGTAGAAAATGATGACAATGAAGCGTTTAAATTATTTTCAAAAGCATCTGAAGATAACTATCCTATTGCACAAGTTTATTTGAGTAAATGTTATCAAGAAGGAAGAGGAACTGAAATCGATAATGATTTAGCAATTAAATATTTACGTATTGCCATAAAGTATAATAGTATATGTGGACAACTTTATCTTGGTAATTTGTATGAAGATGGTATAGGAACAGATATTGATCTAAATGAAGCAATTTATTGGTATCAGAAAGCAGCAGAGAATAAAAATAAATTTGCACAATATAATTTAGGTATATGTTATGAAGTTGGACATGGTGTTAAAAAAGACCAAACCAAAGCATTTAAATGGCTTGAAAAGTCTGCTGTACAAAATTATAAACATGCACAACATAAACTTGGGTCTTTTTATGAAAATGGTATAGGTACAGAAAAAAATTTAGAAAAAGCAATTTGTTGGTATCAAAAAGCGGCAGAAAATGGAAGTAAACACGCATTATATAAATTGAGCCTATTTTATCGGTATGGAAATGGAGTTGAAAAAGATGAAATTAAAGCATCTGAATTATTTATAGAATTAAGTGAACAAGAAAATATGAATGCACAATTTGAAATTGATAATACAAATAATATTGAAACAGTTATTGACAGGTTGATCATACTTTTAATTAAATCACAAGATGAAAAGGGGTATAATTTTATGGAAACAAGTCAATTAATTAATCAATGCATTTTTCTTTCCGTTAAGACATCAACTGATATTTTTAACTGGCTTATAGAAAATCCGTCAAAACCTCAACATACTTTTTTTCTTGGTTTTTTATATTATAACGGTATTATTGTAAAAAATAATGATGATGAAGCGTTTAGATTATTTTCAAAAGCATCTGAAGATAATTATCCTATTGCGCAAGTTTATTTAAGTAAATGTTTTCAAGAAGGAAGAGGAACTGAAATCAATAATGATTTAGCAATTACATATTTGCGTAATGCCATAAAAAATAATAGTATATGTGGACAACTTTATCTTGGTAATTTGTATGAAGATGGTATAGGAACAGATATTGATTTAAATGAAGCAATTTACTGGTATCAAAAAGCAGCTGATAGTGAAAACTTAAGCGCATTGTGTCATTTAGGAATGTGTTATCAATCAGGAAAAGGAATAAAAAAAAATGAAAATGAAGCATTTAACCTATTTAATAAATCAGCTGAACAAGGAAATATGAAAGCATTATTGTTACTTGGAACTTGTTATGATGAAGGAATTGGAATCGATATTGATCATACAAGAGCTTTAGATTTGTATAAGATAGCAGCTGATGAAGGAAATTGTGAATTGGCACAAAAAAATCTTGGGTTATTATACGAAAACGGAAAAGGAATAGAGACAAATTTAGAAATGGCTTTTAATTTCTATAAAAAAGCAGCAAAAAATGGGAATTACTATGCACAATATAAATTGGGTAGATTTTATCAATATGGATATGGTGTTGAAAAAGACGAAGTTAAAGCATTTAAATGGTATAAAAAAGCAGCTGAACAAGATTATAGTGATGCACAAAATCAACTTGGATTATTTTATGAAAGTGGTATAAGTACAAAAAAAGATTTAAAAAAGGCAACTAATTGGTATAAAAAAGCAGCAGATAATGGAAATGAAGTCGCACAACATAATTTAGATAAAAGGTAAATATAATATATATTTACCAGAATAATTATTAGGATATCATTTAATATTATTTATTATTTTATTTAGACAAGTATTTGATTGGTTTGAAGAGTCAATTGAAAAAAAAGAAATTACCTACTATGATTATAAAGATTTTAATGATATTTCTAAGATTGGTTCCGGGGGGTTTGCATCAGTTTATGCTACAAGCTGGAAAAATACTCAATCGAAATTTGCAATTAAAAAATTTGATAAACTTTCTATTACTATAAATGAAGTTAAGAATGAGGTTCAGTATGCAAGCGCAAGCTTCTTATTATTATTTTACTAAAAATGTTTATTATGTTTACGTATAAATACTTGATTTTATAGATTGATTTAATGAAGAAAGTTGATTTATAATTAAATTTTGTGGAGTTACAAAATTACAAGGTGAAATATTATTTTACTGTACAATTATATAAAGTAATTTTATTTTCAATAAATAATTTTTTTGTTGATTTATTTTTTTTTCTTCAGACGAACTGACCGGAGGAATAAATTATTTGCTCGTTCTTGAATATGCAGATAATGGAACATTAAGAAAATATTTAAAGAAAAATTTTGATACTTTTAGATGGGAAAGACAATTGAATTTTGCTAAAGAAATAGCAAGTGCTATTGTATGTTTACATGATAATGGAATTATACATCGTATGATATCTTGTAAGTTTATTATTGCAAAATTATCGTTTATGGGATTAGAATTCGTAATTAATAATATTATATTATTATTATAGCATTCTAATAATATATTAGTACATCAGCATACTATAAAATTAGCAGATTTTGGCCTTTCTCGTCGGTTGCAACAGTCAGTTTGTCATACTAATAAGGCACGTGGTGTAATACCATATATGGATCCTATAATTTTTAATATTCGAGAGACCACAGATAAACAAAATCTTTCATATGAATTAACAAAAAAATCCGACATATACAGTTTAGGAGTATTATTCTGGGAATTAACAAGTGGTTTATCGCCCTTTAATTTTGAGAACGGGATATATTCTGATTATGCTCTTATAAAAGATATCCTTGAAGGTAAAAGAGAAAATCCAGTTCCAAATACGAATGCTAAATTTGTTAAACTTTATCAAAGTAAGCATAATATATATATTTATGAAATTCATTTATCAAAAAAATTATTAATTACATGATAATTCTAATTTATTTATTTAAATAGAATGTTGGAGATATAAACCAGATGAAAGACCAAGCATTGAACAAGTAATTTTAGAACTTAATAATATTGATTCTAAAAATAATACATCTCATCAAGTAAATTCAGAACTTAATGGTAGCGATAATGTCAATAATATTGAAAATAATAAGATTGAGAAAAATAAAAACACGGAGGAATTGGAAAGAAATGCGATAGAAAGTATGAATGGTGATCTTTATTTATCAAAATTCTTATCGTAAATATATATCGCATATAAGGTAAAATTGCAATGTATTGATTATCATAAACTTTGGTTACCTCAACTGTTCAATCCATAGGATTTTTATCTACAAGTCTAAATTAATTAATCAGCTTAACACTCAATGATAATTGATAGAATAATTGTATGAGAAATATTATTTCATAGAAGAAAGCTAGTCCAAGTAGTGTACTGATATTAACGTACATACAGAATTTTATAAGATTACGAAAAATAGAAAGTAAGAAGTTGAGGGTTTTTAATCAGTGGCGCGTTGAAGGCATATTTGTAATAATCCAAATCTTCATAACTTCATTCATTGGAAACTTCAATACATTTAAATAAAGAAAATACACTTTAAAATAAAATTAATTGCATGTGTTATAATATTCACATCTTATTTTCTATATTTATTATTAAATTATTAACCGGACGTCATTTATTGTGCTGTTATCTTTTTACTCTATAAATTAATAATCTTTCAAAGGTTTAATTTATTTTTTTCTTTTTAAATCAGTAATTATCATAATCAAATTTCTTCATAGATAGATAGATATCCCTAAACCAAAAAAGGGAAAAGGAAAAGAGAGATATTTCCTTATAGTATCTTGCGTAATATAA
The DNA here is from genome assembly GCA_003833135.1 of Oehlia diaphana. Lineage (NCBI taxonomy): Eukaryota > Fungi > Glomeromycota > Glomeromycetes > Glomerales > Glomeraceae > Oehlia > Oehlia diaphana. The sequence goes on along the minus strand of QZLH01000165.1, from coordinate 166,590 downwards.
TTTTGTCTTCAATATCATAGAGGTTCCACAAAGATGTATTATGATCAGATGATCATGCATGCAAAATCTGAGAAATATGATTATTCAACTCTTTAAAATTCGAAATGTTACTTGTCTTTATTATAAAAATAAAAAAAAATAAATAAAATTCCGCGTCAAAATTATTTATCTATATACTGAAAATCGGTGCCTTGTGTTAGTTTAATAAATAAATAAAAATTACAGTATAAATTTGTCCAAAAAAAAAAAAGAATATAGTCGGTTAGTTGGAAAAAAAAATTTTCAATATAAGATTGAAAATAGCATTAGTATTTATTTTTGCTTTGAAAAATAAACCCTTAAAATGTCATTAGAAACTATTTTTTCGACCTAATTTATTATCTTCGTACGTGTTGTACGCGTTTAGGTTAGTTTGGTTGTGGCCTTTTAATTGATTATATTATGTATTATTTAGCCATGATTAATATCATCCATACTTTTCATATGAAAGCTTGTACAACAAAAAATATATATATATATACTATCCCTTTTCTTTTTTTATCATTTCTCTATCCTTCGGAAGAAAGGTAACCCACACTTTTAACTTTTTTTTCACGCAATAAGTCCCTATCTAGGTGTCTCTACTTAGGTATACCATCTAGTCCAAGGTTAGGGCAACATAAACCATGGTATCCGTCATTGTGCGGGACTGCCCTCAGACAACATAGGTGACGAGTTTCTCTTGGAAATTGTTTTGTAGGTAAAAACCATATTAGAAACCATCCTGTCAGTATAAGCACTTTTGTGGTCCTTTTTAACGTGCTTTCTGTCCTACCAAAGCATTATTACCTTCCTTTCAATTTTCTTTTAGGCAGATTAACTGAAATCAATTAATGAACCGGTACTTTAGACTATCAAGATGATGCCAAATTTGGTATCTATTTACGATAAAGGACAGGCTAGGCTGTTATTCAAGCCTAGGTCACATTATTTAGTAGTATGTATAAATTATAATAATTCGCCGGATGGACGCATGAGTAGGAAAAAAAAAACTCTTTCTCCTTTTTTTCTTTTTATTAGTTTTCCGCAGTAAAATTTTTGCGAGTTCGTACTCTTAACTTTCTAAGAAAGCTCAAAGAGAAAGAGGCCCTTGACGGGCGCCTCGGGCATAAGACGAGGTTTTTGTCATTTTTATCAACCCATAACCTAGGGCTATGACTTCTCCTTCTACTAAACACATAGAAATAGACTGGTCTGCTCGTTCATCATCTTCTTTTATTCGTCTTGGTGAGCAACCACTATCACAAGATGACCTTTATTCTATCACTTATGATGATACACCTCCGGTTTTAACTACCTCAAAAGATATTTTATCCCTTGATATTGACGACATCCTGGCCTACCAAGAGTCTGATACAGACTGTGATGAATACTATGAAGAATATTACGAAGACCATATTCGACCTTCGCTATCAGAAGATGAGGTCACAACTGATACAGTTATGTCTTCTACCAATATTGAAACACCTGTTGACGTTACTACTCCCGAGGATAATACACCTCCTATAGTTATTCCTCCGAAAGACACTACACCGTCTATAGTCACCCCTATTGAAGAAGATATACCTTCTCCGGCTCTTCCTTTGAATGAAAACACTTTCTCATTTCTCATTTCCTTCGAAAAATTTCACGTGACCGCTGCGTCCAAAGCCGGTTATAACAAGATCTACGAATGTCGGCGTCAAAAAAGTTTCTTTTTTGAGGTTGTTGATCAAATTTCGAACACCAATGAAATTCATCTCAAGATTTACACAAACGATTACAGCATGAACTCTACCCCGATTAAATATTTTACCACGAGTAAACTCCCTAATCACCGATTTCAAATATCGAAGTGCCTCACGCACTTTTTTTTACATCAACGCGTTATTCCACGCACAATTCAAAACAAATTTTTCAATTTGATTAGGAAAAAATTATTGGAACGTCTTATGTTCCTCAGATCACGTGAACAAAATATTTCATTAGAAAATAATCGTTTTACTAAAACCTTTTTTAATTTCTCTTACAAAAGATATCGTTTCTCTTTCGGAATATATATTCCCTGCGATCACCCTAATAAGAATTTTTCATTGGAAACTCACAATTGTTTAACGCCTTGTCCTTTTGTCATGAACCATAATCGTCATGCTTGTATACGACATCATCATCTGATTGTTAGAAACTTGGTGAAACACACAACAACACCTTCTCCAGATCAAAAAGATAATTCATTCAATACAAAAAATTGGCATTCAAACCATGTCTATTCTAAATGGAAGACCAACTATACGAACACTGTCTATTCTAACCGTTTGGGTATTTCTTATCGCACACGATACGTAGCAAGAGATGCTTCTCTACTCCTACCACCAAATCAATCATATGGACCTATGTATAGAAAAAGACTCGAAGGTTTCGAACGAAGACATAGTCCTAATCCTAAGACTGCGCAACGCCAAAATGCTCGATTTAATAGAGCTTGTAGACGTGTATTCAAAAATTGCAGTCCCGGTGGGCAAAGGGCACCTATGATAAAACAACGGGATAATGCAGGCCGACAACGCAGGTTCCTCTATCGTTCAAAGCAACACATTAATAATAGAATACAGCATTTAACATATAATGCAGCGCTCTTTAAAGATGTTCCGACGGTTCATCATTTCCGTTTTCCACATGATATGAATGATAAATTATTCAAGTCGCCCAAGCCTCCTTCAGTGATTGATCAACGCTCAGCTACGACTCAAATCAACTATACGTCAACAACTGGTATTTCAGCCGACGTTCATAGTACTCAATTATCCGAATTGGAAAAAGATCGACTTTGGAAAGAGCGATATCGCTCTGAACTTATAGACTCCTTTATGGGTGAAGGTGCCTCACTTACGGCCAATTTTGATGAATTCATAGAAACATATGGTTGTTCGCTCTCCGCTTCTGATGCTCATATATTAGAGCTAAGTCCTGCCATCATTGCCAGAATCGGTCATAAACTCAAAGCTAAGAATGATAAGAAAACTTTAGATTCTTTACGCGATATGAATACTTCTGAAAAACATTATTTAAGAAGACGTGAGGCTATCGACTATCTCACAAATTTCTGTAATACTCATCATCAATCAATGTCTAAATTTAGGTCAAAAATTAGAAAAAATAAGAAGTACAACAAACCGATCGATTCACTACTTAGAGCTATCGATCGTTATACCATTAACCCTTATGATCATTTTAAACAGGATAAACCTATGCGTGCTCCTATGCGCCTCGTTATTCTTCCGAACAAATTTTTGGAAGTACCAGATACCATGCAAGATACATCCGATGACACCCGTCAGTTAGAAATGCGCCCAAATAAAAGAAGGCTTCGTACGAATCATTATGATAATATTCCCGGTTCTCACTCTATGGCAACTAAAAAAATTTGCCCTCCTGATTGGAAAACTTCGACCGATCATTCTTTTGATAACAATCCATTACATCTGTTTAGTAATTGGTAGACGATTTTGTCTTTAGTTTTATTTTTATATATATAGATTTTCTATTAAGTTTGTTTTACTTCACTATTATAGTTCTAGTTACTTTTATTTTATGATATTTTTACGTTCCCCCCTTTTTCTTTTCAACAATTCCAAACAGTGTGAACCACTCCACCTATGACAGTATTTACAGGTGGCAGCCAATTGGCTGAAAGAAAAATACGGGTTAATTAGTTCGCTTTTTAATTGTTTTTTTATTTTTTCCGGTGCGATTATTTGCTAATTCGGTTGGGTC
>QZLH01000165.1:144496-159525 GCA_003833135.1 Oehlia diaphana | reverse complement strand
ATACTTAGAGCTATCGATCGATATACCATTAACCCCTATGACCATTTTAAACAGGATAAACCTATGCGTGCTCCTATACGCCTCGTTACTCTCCCGAACAATATTATTGAAATACCAGATAACCTCCAGGATACGTCCGATGACACCCGCCGTCTAGAAATGCGCCCAAATAAAAGAAGGCTTCGTATGAATCATTATGATAATATTTCTGGTTCTCACTCTATGGCAACTAAAAAAATTTGCCCTCCAGATTGGAAGACTTCGACCGATCATTCTTCTGATAACAATCCATTACATTTGTTTAGTAATTGGTAGACGATTTTGTCTTTTAGTTTCATTTTTATATATATAGATTTTCTATTAAGTTTGTTTTACTTCACTATTATAGTTCTAGTTACTTTTATTTTATGATATTTTTACGTTCCCCCCTTTTTCAACAATTCCAAACAGTGTGAATCACTCCACCTATGACAGTATTTACAGGTGGCAGCCAATTGGCTGAAAGAAAAATACGGGTTAATTAGTTCGCTTTTTAATTGTTTTTTTTTTTTTTATATTTGTTCTAAAAATTGGTGCGATCATTTGCTAATTCGGTTGGGTCTTAGCAAATTTCTTTTTCTAGTCAGGGCTTGATTTATTGGGCGAAGTTTTTACATTGTGTCTTATTTTTTGAGATTAATTTCTCCATTTGTGAATTATCAATGTACTCTCCTGGCTTACCTTAAAATAAATAAATAAATAAATAGACGCATGAGTAGGTGTGCACTGCACTGCAGGGCTCACTGAAAGTCTTCTGGATATGATTGACATAGGGGTTTATGTGCTCGTAGTACGTGCCATATGCTGCTGGCTAGTAGCTATCTGCTAATCTGCTTTGCACGAAGTTGTATCTACAATGATGTCACATAGGTGATTATAATATCTCTTTGAGCTTTTCAACATTCGGGCGTAAAATATTTTTGTATTTATTATATTAATAAACCACGGAATTTATTCAAGATAAGTTTGGGTTGTTACTTGCCGTTTATTGATGCAATATATTTTTTTTTATTTATAAATTTGTCATCATGTTGCTAGAGGAAGTATTACAAAAAGTTCGACATGGAGAATAATATCCTGATGAGTCGAAATGGTCATCACATCGCGATTTAGGCAAGGAATTGGATGTGTTGATTATTAATTTAGAACCCGAGACGAAGAAAGGGAAGAAAGTGGCAACACTTAAGCGTCATTACATAGGGAAGAAGAGCGTCCAAACATAGAGCCTCTGTACGTGCACATCTTGCTAACATATGATTAAGTTCTGTTGATGTTGAAGGAGAATCTGCAACTATTATCTTACACATCTTATTCTTTGCATACTACTAGAAATCTGGAAAAAATGAAAAAGAAAATTTGCCGACCACTTCTGTTGAAAAAAGTGAAAGTTCTATTGATACCGGCCCCAAGCTGATAAGGGCAGGCCGTGGTCCCGTTGGAAATGACACAAATCTCCTGTCATGTTATTGAATACTATATGAGACCATTTACCATAGATCCTATGATGGTCATATAGGTGTCCTAGGGTTTCCTGCTTGATAATGACTAAAAATGTTGTAATTTGTAGTGCCTATTTTTCCTTTAAAATAAGTGTTTGGACAATGGATAGATTGGCTGAAAAAATACCGTTAATATGGTTGGTCCCCCCTTACTAGTTTTCTTATGCAGAAGTGAAAAAGTACGGAGAAGTCCACGGGTTCAGCGCAGAATATCTTTTCATTCTTTTTTTTTTTTGTGTACGGCAAAACAAATTACTTAAAATAATTGGGTATGATAACATTAGAACACCAATCGGATTTAACGTTATGACACACAAAAGCAGAGAATGAAAGCAGCGCAAAGGAAAAAACGTAAAGAACCGAAAATTACAGCCTACTGCGCCGGCTGATCTATTTTTTGGTTAAACCGAAATCGGTTAAGCAAACAAAAGCACTATAATGACGCAACAGATTCTGTACAAAAATGACTAATGTCAAAGAAATGACGCCCACTACTTACCCATTTTGGTAAGGATATCTCTTAGTTTAAAAGAAACATCGAAAAATACAATCAGTAAGGATCAAAATCGAGTCATCAGGCTTTCACCTAATCAATTTTCGAGCAAGCATCTGGACAACGTCGCTCGGTGGTTTATATTCTGTTGGTTTCTCGCAAACTTGGACCCTCCCGCGAAAGGAAAGGAAAGAAAGAGAGCAGTTCCAAAATGCCCTTTTGAATGTACCAGATTCAATGACCTTAGTAAGTTTGTGGAGTGATTCCAAACCATCAATTCCTATTGTCAACAGGAATAAAAAGGTTTAAACTTATTGCTACCGCTCGTGAAACCCACAAGCTGATTGGATATTTTGAGAAATGAGACGAGGTCTTAAAATTCTGGTAACTTGGTCTGATAATGAATTGTCTTGGTGTCGATAAGGATTTTAAATGGTAAAAAAACCAAGATGAGATCATCTCGATCGGATGAGCTATCAAGAAAAGAAGATAAGAAGAAAAGAGAAGACGTCAAGTATCGCAAAACACAACCACAAAGATTTTGAAGACGTTGCAGAAGTTGGTGTGATGGTAGAGAGATTTTATTTTCCTTCTTTCTTTCGTGTAGCGCAATTTATGCAAGAAATTTTTTATTTTCTTTTTAGAAGTCCCACGTACAACATTCCGTACCTGATAGTATTTACGTAAAGTGAAAAAAAATACAAGTGAAACCTTTTTAGGTTTTTGTTTAGTTGAACAAACAGGTCGAGCCTTATAGCTTTGAATAACAGGTAGGGTTGTTCTTACATCGATAACAGTTTATTTTACTTTCGATGATTTATATTATCGATACCACTTAATCTGTTTGTGTGTGATAGAATATACACCCAGCAGCTACATTAATTTGTTAATGTAGGAGTAATTTGGACAGGTGGTGATACTAGTATTTATTTAACTCTATATATACGATGCACAGTTTAGTATTTTTTTTTTTCTCAACAACAATAAACTAAGTTATTATGATGATAGTGGAAAAATTCTTGACAAGTATAGTTAGTGCTTAAGTACGGGAAACACGCGTCGCGACGTCAACGACAAAAAAAATCGGCAAAAGATCATAAAATGTAAAATTTTTTTGCGACTTACAAATTAACAAAAAATTTATTTATATACTATGTTGCATAAATAAGGCACAAGGCTAATTTTATTAAAAAAAAAGAAAAAAAAAAAAGAAAAAAAAGAAAAAAAGAATTTTTGAATTATAAAAGATAATTTCAATTAATTTTAACATGCAAGTTTAGAGTTAATAAGGCTTTAATAAACATTTTTGAAAAATTGTATTTTCTTAATTATCAATAAGTGTTATATTAAGAAGACTATTTGAGATTTGATTTAATATATAATAAGGTATTAATGTATAAAATAAAACTCCCCGCATCAAAGGGGGAATTAGAAGAAATATGTAAAGAGTGTATAATATCTAAGCAAGAAAATTTACTATTACAAACTGGAATATCTTTCCTTATGAATAAATAAAAAAGGGCACGATTTCTTATATAAAGAAGAGACACGTTTTGTGCCAATAATTCAAATTGGAATAAATCAATAAATCTATTAGTTCCATGGACGCTCTTTGATTACTTTGAATTTTACGATTATTTCTATTTGCAATTTCACACAATACATCATGCGCAATCCAAGGTAATGATATCCTTGGATTGATATTGCCAATAGAAATTATTTCTATAATAAAATAAAAGAGGAGAGTTTTCTTATATAAAGAAGAGACACGATTTGTGCCAATATTTCAATTGGAAAATTTCCCTTATAATAAAAGGACACGTTTTGTGCCAATACTTCAAATTGGACATTTAGATAGGGGAAATAAAATAGAATAAAAATATAACAATTTTAAATTTTGAAAAAGGGGAAAAACGTTCTTTAACTTTGTTTCACATAAAGTGAAACACATTATATGAAACAATAAAATGAATAAATAAATTAAAATGTTAAGTGCATATATTAATTGATTTTAGAAATGAATAAGAGTGTAGCCGTCTTAAAACTATCATATTTCAAAATTTTTTATGGATCTAGCGCACACGCGGCCCAAAACATCTAAAGGAACCACGGTCAGTTATTGCCTTATAACACTTCAATACGAGACCAAAGAGCGTACGGTTAAAAAGGAATTATTATTATGTGTTTATGTGTGAAGAATTTTTTTGATTTCTGTAAGACGATTTTCTTTTTTTTTTTTTGAAAAAAAGGGAATTTCATAAAAAAAAAATTACCGTATGGTCTCAGTTTATATAAGTAATGGATGATCAGCAACATCATATAATACCTAAATGAAGAACAATTTTAGCCGAATAAACATTATAGTGGCTTTTGTTTGATGATAAAGGAAATGTCATTAGTAAATGAAGGCTTATTAGGGAAAATAGCCGATACAATACCCAATTAAATTACGTCAATACCCCACCCCCTATTTGTTTATTCACACAAAATCAATTTAATTTCTTTATCAAAGAAAAGAGACTAACCATCTTTGTACAACAAGGCAAAAATGATTTTATTATTATTGCGGAAGGTAGATCCCATACATAAATAATTCTTTTTTATTTATATTATATTTAGTAAAGTAAATCATAGAAAAACCGTTTTTGAAAAATTTATAGATTACGTTTTCATTACGTAAATGACGATTAAGTGATAGTTTTAGTTGGATGATAAATTCTAAATAAATCATTAGAGACCCCAAATACATGATTCGACCAGATTGAAACTATAAAAGAATCCTCATATGACCAATTATTTATATAAAATTTAATATGTTTATCTCCATATTTCTTTAAAACAAAAGAAAAAATAATGGTTAGATTTAGTACAAAAATATATATATATTATATTAATAAAAAAAATACATACTGCCGTTGTGTTTACGACGTAATTTCCAGAACTTTTCTCAATAATATATATTGTGACAGTAGAATCGACTACAAAATAAAATCGATTATGTTTTAATTTATAAATATCTTCTCTTTCTTTTCCTTCAAAAAAGAATTTACTTACGAGAAATATCGGGACATTCTTCAATTGTCCAAGTTACATTTTGTAATGTCTTGTCTTGATAGTATAATTCATTCGGTGAAGTGATATTAATTAAACAAATTTGATCATATGATGACATGTTATAATTTTTACTTAATAAAATTGTGATTACTAAAATTATTAAAAAATTTGAAAGTGTTAAAAATATGTTGGACAAATGTTTAATAGGTGAATATTTTTCTTGTTCATCTTCGTTATTATTTCTCGATGGTGAAGTAATTTGTAAAGATGATATTTCCTTTGAATTCTTTGAAGAAAGTGTAGGTGATGATTCTTTTGAAATCGTGGAATGTCTATCGGATATTTTGCCCATTATGATTCTTTAATTTTCTTGGAACAACGTTGAAAATTTCTATTCGTTGAAGTTAAAATTTTTTCTTATTTCTATAAGCTATAAGCCTCATTTTGATGCATGTGAAACTTTAGAGAGAATCGAAGCCTCATCTTAAGAGATACAAATCACGTGATGATTATTAAATAATACTGTTCCGAAATCCATCTATCCGATAAATCCGATACGTAGCATGGATAGATTGGTGTAATGATCAACTCACGTGATATAAGAAATTACGTGGAATAAAAAATTTTAGACCAATCACCAGTAAAATAAACTGTGCCATATAATAATCATCCAAATTAAATCATAGAATAATGAGAAATTATGGAAAAAATATATAATTAATTATCATTCTCTTAAAAATTAATAGCTAAGCTTCAATTTGAACAATCTTTGATTTTTCTGAAACACTCTTCCTAACAACTATAAAATCATCATTTATGGATATTTAAAGTTACTTAACCTTATTATTATATGTATAAATAACATAAAATATTCAGTTTGGCTTACAAAACTTATAATAAATAATTAAAATAATTAATATTTAATGACTTACAAGTTTTGTGTTTACTTTTTTGTTATAAAAAATATTTCCATTATTTTACTAAAAGGTCTCTTATAAACCTCTTCATTTATTTTCGTAATTAACTGGATCAACTGAATAAGACAACTGAATCTGATGCTCAAGACACTAAAGTTTCAGAAAAACTAAATTTTGCTACGTATTAATTAATGAGGTATGCTGTCGTACATATGACATAACGTAATTAGTATATAATTGATACTTGGTATAAAAGACTGCAATGGCGGTTCAAAATTATGATTAACTTCGATGTACGGATAGTTTGCTAATCTGAGATAACGGATTCCGTTTAAAGACATAATTTCGATAAAAATAATGATAATAAAGATTCATATAACAATCTAATCTGTTATTCTATTCAATTTTTTTTTATTGAAATATTTTCAACAATCCTTTGTTCTATACTCTTTATACTCAAAGTTTTCACCAATTATCAGAAATTTCAATCAGTATATTTATTTAATTACTACTTAGTACTTACTAGTGAGTATGTATGATATTTAAGATTTATGTACATTTTGCAAAAATTTTCGCGTTATTACTATGGTTGGGCTCACGTTCTTGATTCACGTTAATTTTTATTTTAATATTATTAATGTCAAAATACGCCAAAATACGGGTTCTTTTTTATATAAGTCGTGATAACAGAAATTTCGAACGATGTACTAAATAAATTTAGTACACATAAAAGTTAGTCGTTATAATAAATAAACTTTGGAGTTCGTTATGATAAATGATAGAATGATCATAATATATTACGTTAATGTGGTATTCTTTTTTTCCTAATATTAACTAATCTGCCTTTATAATCAAATATATGAGGCCCGGATTTTTTATTATTAAACCTCTTTTTACGACATTTATAATAACCACATTCTAGGAAATACTCATCTGAGCTTCGATAAGATGATCGGCATTTACAATGTTCACACCAAAGGCGAATCTACAGTATTTTACAAAATAAAAACAATGAAAGAATATCATAAAATGATAAAATGACAAATGATTATATACGCTTTTTCTTACTTCAGGGTTATGTCCTTCAGGATTGTTTTCTTGATTTTAAGCTCGTTATCTACAAATTCTTCTTTGAAGTTACATTGTTCGGTTTCATCTTGCCTTTCGAGTTTTCTAAGTGGTTTGTCTACAAAACTTCTCAAAAGTCAGTGAAAATGCCCGGTGTTGAAAGCGCAGAATGTTGTATAGTCACGTAAACGGGGTTGCAAAAGCTGAATAAGGACCGGAGGATATCACCCAGTACAACCTACCTTCAAAAAAAGCTTTCGCTTGTACTTTTCCTTGTTTCTTTCGAACAGTTTTTCTAGTAATCTTTTTTTTCTCGCTCTTCTAATTCCTATTACATAATCTTTACATTGCTTAGAAAAAGAGCGGACTTTTTTTGAGCAATTTTTTTTCAAAAAAAAGCATGATAAAAATATTTCTATATATTGTTTGGAGAAAAAAAGGTTTAGCAGGAGATTTTATGAGAGTTTGAGAGTATATATTTATAGAGAGTTTGAGAGTACAATTATACTGAATGAATAATATGGTTTTATCATTGCTCATTAGATTATGATGATTGTTTACGTAATTTTGGTAGTATGATTAACCATATTTGATTAATGTGCTTTCATGTGATTGGCTGATTGCAACACCGGAGATATAAAAAAAAATTGTCGATATAGATCATGACTCAATTGACTCATGATTGCGTTAGGTTTAATGACTTTTGACGAATTTTATTCTAAATATGATATCTGCCAAATCCACTTCTTGTAAAATTTAGTATCCATTTATACGCATCGCAGTTTGCATTACAGGAGATAGAAGGCAAACCACAACTTAAAAAGGTTAATATCGTTTGAAAAATAAGCATGTATATTAGACTGACATTATTAGTAGAGAAAATTCACCATGTACTACGATATGGGCTACATCCTGAACCCTTGTATTTATTTTTGCATGTATTAATAAAAATTTCTTGACAAAATTTCGCTGACCTCGAAAAATCACGATTTTTTTATTTTGAATAATTTCATATAGTACATAAAAAAGTAAGGACTCTTTCCGCAAATTTTTGTACAAATTTTTATACGACCATTTTTTAATGGTTCTCTCTAATCAAAAGTCCTTTATTACAATACAGTATTTTTTTAAGATCCCGATCTTCTCACACCTTCAAACTTTACTATATACAGCTGATCCGTATTCTTTAATTTTTTCGGTTCCCCTTTTTTTAATTTTCTTTTTTTTTCTTTTTACTTTCAGTTCTTTCTTTTTTTCAAATTTCCTCTTTTCTCTTTCGAAACACCTTTTTCTTTTTCTTTTTTTAGAAAATTTTCTTTTTTTTCCTTTCTTTTTCGGTTTGGTTTTTTTTCCAAACCGAAAATTTTTTTATTTTTTTTTTGCCAAAATCGAAAAATTATTATATTTTTTTTTTTTATTAAATAATCCGGTCTTTTAAGACCATTTTTTTTTTTTTTTGAATTTTTTTTTTTTTCGGTGTTTTTGGGCCGAATTATTGTCCTTTTTTTCGGTACTTATTTTTTTTCGGATTCGAAAATTTCCATTTTTTAACCGATTTCTTTATTCTTTTTTTTTCCCGAATTTTTTTTCTTTTTCTTTCGAATTTTTTTATTCTTTCCTTCTTTTTCCTTTTCGGTTTCTTTTTTCAACCCAATTTTTCTCTGTCTCTCCCCGAAATCATTTTTTTTTTTCTTTTTTCAATCCGAATTTTCTCTTTGCCCCTCCCAATTTTTTTTTCATTTTTATTTTTTATTTTTTCGAATTTTTTATTTTTATTTTTGTTTTTTCGGTTTTTTTCCGGCTGGCTATTTTATCCAATCCGAAATTTTTTTTCTCCTTTCCTTTTTCGGTTTGGCTTTTTTTTTCTCAAACCAAAAGCTTTTTTCCCAAATACATTCTTTCACCATTTAGGTTTAAATCGGTGATCTCGATGCTGCGACGCCACGGAAAATTACCATTTTTCCCGATTCTTATTAATAATAATATTATTTTTAGGTTGTATCAAGTTCAATATAAATAGACTGACATAATTTACTAATTTATTTATTGTAGCAATAGATCGCTACAATTAATTTTTCTGGGATTTTTTTAGAGGATGTAATTTTTTTTAAATATACAATGGAATTTTTTTAAGGTAAAAAAGGATTTTTTTTTTGTAACAATGTAACAATAAATTACTTACACAAAATTGTTTTTATAAATGAATTTGTAAATATATAAATAAATCATAAATTTCACAGTCCGTAACATTTGTTTTATGTGATAAATAAAAATTGCGTTTAATAATATTTCATACAAATGGGTGTTATTATCACTCTCTTCCGGTGCAACGCGACGGGTTACACCTAGTATATATATAAATTGAATTATTTAAATTACAAACTAAGAATTTATAAGAAATCTTACTACTCTAGTATTAGGCCACACAAATTCGATTTTTCGGTTCACTTCACCCGGCCGGGTCACTACTTCAAATTTCAACAAAAAAAAGTTTATATGTAAATAATTTATCACGTAATCAGGACTTAATTTTATTGGCGGGTAAGTTTATCACGTGGCTGAAACTTTTGGGGCGAAAATAAATTCCTCCCCTTTAAAAGCCAACCAATCAGATTCACGATTTTATATATAAACTTTTTTTATTAATAAACAATAAATCCCGGGTCCCCGCGTCGATTTTAAATTTCAATGTTACGTATTGAATTTGTGTGGCCTTAGTGTTTAAATAATTTAGAATATAAGAATACAATATTTATAATAATTTATAAAAGCTAGTTACATAAAGATTGAAGGTTATAAAAAAAAAATTAAATTCATTTTATTTTAAACATCTAGAAAATTTAATTATAATGATAAAAAAAGAAAAAAATTAGCAATTTGTAGTAAAACATTTTCATATTTTGTTCAAGAAATATTTTACCATCAGGGATTTCCAATTCATTTTGTTCTTCGGAATGAAAATTTGGGTTATTATATGTCTCATCTTCATCTTAATTATCAAAATAAATAAATTGAATAAATAGTATAAAAATTAACAGTACAAATAAGTATATTCGCATTTTTACTCACCATTAGAATCACCAATATTAGGCCGTCTTTTTGTTTGTTGCATTATTTCTTTTTATATTAAATTAAATAATTTATGTTAATAAATATTTTCAATAATAAAAATATTGGCTTATTCACTTACCATCATTTATTTGTAGCTTTTTAAACACTTTGGATAATTTTTTATTATCAGCTAATAAAATTTAAAATTTAAATTATTATTATTAATTTATACAATTATCTTTATATAAAAACAATAAGTTATTGAAATACATAAATAAATTTTCAACCTTTAAAAATACTACTTATTTTTGATGCTTTACTATTCTGATTGCTTAATTTATTAAAATCATCAACTAGTGAAAAGGTAAAATTTAATAAATATCTAATTACATAATAATTTATTGCAATTTAAAAAATACTTACTATTATTTGGAATATTGAAGTCATATTTATTACTATGAAATGCTATTCAAAATAAAAAATATATTAATGATTTGTTTTCTAAATTATTATGTGATGCAATATTATAATGAAAGTTGCATTTATATTACCTTCTAATTCCTCTATTTAATATACAGAAGAAAAAAAATAATATTAATTAATATTAACAGGCATTTAAATAATAGAAATAATATTTGTTAAAAATGTTATTACCTTCTGTTGCAATTCTTGGTTCAGGCAGATTTTCAAATTGATGAATTTTACTTGTAAATAATCTGCTATTCGTACTACTATTTGTTTTATCTTGTTCTAAATTCTTATTTATTTCTGATTGAAATGATTCATCTGCTGTACTTTGATAATATGCATTCAATTCTTGCATTTCCAATACAAGTGTCTCGGCATCAGGTCTTTTTGATGGATCAGCATCCCAACATTGTTCCATTAAATTTTTATATTCTACAGGAGTTCCTGATACTATTCTTGGTCTAATACCATTAATAATATTTATTGCAAGATTATAATCATGTTCATGATTAATAAATGGTGGTAGTCCAGATGAAATTTCCCACATAAGCATTGCAATACTATAAATATCAGATTTAAAAATATATTCTTTACCATTAATAACTTCTGGTGCTATGTAAGGAAGATTTCCATATATACATTTTGATGATTTATCAGCAGCAGGTCCACAAAATCCAAGATCACTAATATACCATCGGTTATTAAGTTTTGAATACAATATATTTCCTGAATGTAAATCTCTATGAATTGCATTTTCTCTATGAATAGCAGTAAGTGCCCTAATTATTTCATAGGAGATATTGATTTTTTCTTTCCATGTAAGTTCATTATGATTTTGTAAATATTCTCTTAAATTCATATCCATATTTAACATTACAAGCATATAATTTCCATTTGATATGTTTTGTGTTATACCGAAACATTGGACAATAATTGCCCATTTATTACTAATGGTTAAATGTGATTTAGCCTATACAAAATTTAAAGACTTGTTAGTAATATAAAACTGGTTACAGTAATTAAAAATACATTGTTTAGATTACAAACCTCTTCAAACCAACTTTGATTTGCACTTTCAACATTTTCTAATCCTTTAAGTATCACATTATGTCTTCCAAATCTTATTAATTGTTGTTTTTTAGAATCCCATTCTTCATATCTTCCATCAATCCAAGAAGCAGTATAAATTTCGGAGAAACCACCTTTTGTTAGATACTTAATATTTTGTAATTTATTATATGGAATCCATTCAATTATTTTACTTGGCAAGAGTGTTTCCAACTGACATTTCTGAATTAAGTTATCAATATCATCATTTCCAGATGTCCAATTTGAAAAATTTGTTTTTAAATAATTTCGAACACAAAATTCACAGTATAACGTAGCTAAACATTCTTGTTTACAATTTTCACAAATTCTTTTTGTTCCTGAATTAAACATAATTTTAAAATAATCATAATCTTTTGTCATCCAATTTATTGCATGAGTTTTTTCATCTTTAGTTAGAGAATTGTCAGCAAGAACTGTTTGTTTTTTAAATTCATGCTGTTTGTGTATATCATTGTGAATATAAGTATCCATTATTGCAATTGATCTAGCAATTGCTGCATGAGCTAATTCTTGTCGAATGACAGACATTGAATTTTTTTTTTAAAGCAAGATTTAAAGGTAGGAGATTTAAATTGAAAGCTAAAAATTACGACAAGAAAAAAAAAAATAGGCTGAACGGAGTTTTTTGTATCCGAAATTATTGGCAATGATCTACAGTTGCGGTACAACTTACCCAGTATCGCACAAATACCAAGTACCTGCATTCATGTCATACACGCCACATATATCATGAAACGATTGAAACGTTATACCGTCTATCAGTCTATCACGTTTAAAAGAATAACAAGTAATCTAATATTAATCTGGTCACTACGTCATTTTTTTAAAAAATTTAGAATGAACTGTTTGTATCGATCAATTAGACTAAATAGAAAGAAACTGGTATAGAAAAATATAAAATTTACAAAATAAAAATTCTTAGATTTTAACAAGGTCTGTCGGCTATCGTTGGAATTAAAAAGTGCAGAGGAGTATTAATTCGTTAATAATTAATTTAGGTCATTATAATAAAAAAAAAAGAAGCGATTAACATAGAAATTAGACATTATCCGTTACGAAAGAATAAAAATATCAATTTTAATCGTATAAAAAAAAATTAAAGCATACATGAAGTCAAGATAAATTATTGAAAAAAGTTCGAAAATTTGTCGATATAAAAATATTTTATTAATTTCTCTATAATTACTACTACCTGATAGTATAATAACTCAAAAAGTATTAATAAGTAATAGTTTTGTGATACCTGATGGTTATTTTACGTTTAAAACTAGTAAATGAAGAACATTATAGTTTATGCTTTCTTTATTGATGTTCAAATTTAAATTGTTTATTGTTTTCAACCTAAGAGCAATAAAAAACTGAAAATAGTATGATAAAGTACTGATCACATCTGGAAGTAAATAAATTATCTCAGATTTCTCAGATTTAAAGATCAAAGGAACAATTAAATAGATTAAAACCAAATTTACAAACATTTGACTGACAATAACAGATACGAATAAAAATAAAAAAACAATTTTACAAATCTAAATTTCAAAACACACTTCCAAATTTTTTTAATTACAATATTTTATAAATTTTTTCAATTTTCTCTATATCTAACAATAAATTTGAACGGATAATAAACCCATATTTTTATTATTTAAAGTTTGAATGTAAAAAAGATTTGAATTGTAAAATATTGAAATGTGAACTTTCTTAAGTTTGTATATTAGGTTTAATATGATAGTTTGTTAGATTCGAATTTAATGTCTTTTTTGATTTTATTAAAGGTCGTAAGCGTCTATATCATCCAATCCATTTCGTTCATGATATTTTACTATGTAAAATAAATTAAATAACGAACTTGTCATTAAATATAAGTTTAATATCGCTGTTATAACTAAAATAATCAGTGACATAACGTAGTTTATATTATTACTTCATATTTATCTTCCTAGAAAAGTAAACTGATTATTTCTCAAACACGTTGCGTCAAGATATTTACTTATTCCACTTTTATATTATAAAAAATGTTAGACAAATTTTATAACTGATAATTACCTCTTTGATCAAATTTTTATTACAGTTTTTAGAGTTAACGTATTAATCCTAAATGAATTCTTAATATCGCAAAGTACTTTTTAATTTCCATATGACAAATGTTTTTCCATAAAATTTACGAAATATGATTATTTTGTGAAATGAATTTACTGTAAATAGAAAGTTCTACTTAATAAGAAAGTCTGTGTTAGGAACGATTATTAATTTTATTTTTATGTAAAATTTTCTTCTGAAAATTGAAAAAAATAAAATAAAATCTTATTCTACAATTAATACAATAATATTCATATTAATAGGATAACTGATTGAGTTTACGTTATTTCTTATTTCATTTTAGTTTCAATATTCTTTTTTCCCGTCTTAGATATATCAACCTTAATATTTTTTATATTAAACAAATGGGATAAAATTAATTCATAGTAATGAAAAAATAGATTTATAAATAATATACTTAGTCGAATATCATAGTAAGTGTCAATGTATCAATTTTTTATTATTGTCCAGAGCGATAACGGCTCTACACACTATGAAAAAAAATCGATCACGTGAATTCTTTGTCCGCCACGTGATCGTCACCCAATGAAATCGCAAATTTCATGTATGACTTTATTAAAAAACTTAATGAAAAAGAAATAATTCAAAGCAAAAAATAAAAAGTCAAAATATTAATATTATTAATATTATTGCTAGGCAAATTTCTTACGTGATAATAATTAATTATACTATTTTTAATTCTATTTATTTATTTTCTTCTTATAAATGATATATAACAATGCAAACCTTTATTTAAAAAAACTGTTGGCACTCCTTAACGTAAAAAAATATTTTATATTATTATTTTTTTTTTTATTTTAAAAATTGATTAACTTTTTAGAAGTATTTTCGAAAAAACTTTAATATTGTGAAAATATTACAAATATTTTTATTAATTAATTATAAATTTTATAATTATTTCTTATTATNAAAAAAAAAAAAAAAAGTATTTTTATTAAAACAATAATAACGTTTATCAAATAATTGTTATAAATCGAAAAAAATCAAAAAGTATTATAAAAAAAATCAAATAAAAAAAAGTGATAAAAAAATTCATAATGGGAAAAAATATCTATATAAAAAAATTACGTAAAAAAAATGGGTTTAGTCCATAAAAAAAAAATATAACCGATCCGACCTTCTTAGGATCGATGATCTAACTAAAAAGAATATAATTCTCTATAAATTATCTAAACAAATGATCTAATTTCAGTAACAATATTGATGATATTAACCTAAATAATCTAGAAAATA
>QZLH01000165.1:131959-144454 GCA_003833135.1 Oehlia diaphana | reverse complement strand
ATGATCTAATTTCAGTAACAATATTGATGATATTAACCTAAATAATCTAGAAAATAAAGAACAAAAAAAAAAACTTACGCTAACATGGAATAGATTAGGCGCAAGCAGAAAATATATTACACAATTCAAAACTATTTATACTGCTAGTCTAAACGTTACGATTTTTTCATGTATTTTTTTAGTTATATAGATTTTCCTTTGACAATTAAGTTAACATCATCATTATATTTTGTTTTTAGGCAAATGGTATTGCGAGATTCTATATAATTAAAAAAAATTGTCATGCTTAGATCATCTAATATGAAATGTGTACCATTGAAAAGTGTAATATTCCTGCACCCGATCTATTTCGTATTTATTATAGTTAAAGTAATTAATTAAATGAAATTTTAATCAGATTTTTTTTTATTCTGATGGATTACATAAATACTAACTAAAAAAGTATAGGTTTTTCTATTAATTGTATTTCGCTTGTGGTCATTTCTGCTTAACCGAAAAGTTAATTTTTTTATTTTTTTTTTCTAGTTTTCTTAAACCGAATTTTTTTTTTAAAATTATTTTTTATCAGTTTTTTTTCGGTTTTCTAAAACCGAAATTTTCACTTTTTTTTTTTAACCTGAAAAATAATTGTTTGGTTGGTGATCAGATCGATGCTACGGCTTTTCAGTTTTTTTTTGTTTAGTAAGATGGTATTGTTTTCCGACTAATAAGTTTGTACGGAATTTTTCTTTTGTGGACATTTTTTTTTGTTTAGTGGGAACTTTTTTTGTTTAGTGAGATTTTTTATTAGTCAATGATATTGTTTCCTGACTAATAAAGATCACACGAAAATTTTTTATTTAACGTTTTTAGTGAATTTTTTTTAGTAAAATTTTGTTTTTAATTAATGATTTTGTAATTAAAATAAGAGATGCTTTCTAATATTTGTTTATTAATATAACATATAATATTATTATTTCACATGGCTTCTCTTCTTAAGAAATGTTTAGTGAAACACCTTGACAACTTAAATAAAGAAAGTCAAGCCCGTTGCAGGAAAAAGCAAAAAACAATTATAAATTTTATAGATGGATAGTATATTAATACAAAATGTCATGAACTGGGAAGAATGGATCAGTTTTAAATAATAAATTTCTAATATCATATAATATTTAATATACCCAAATATGAATCAGAAACTCTATCATTACATTGATTTAAACTCATTAATCCTGTTGCAACGCAACAGGCTACAGCTACTAGTTACTATCTAAAATTATTTGACAAATTTGAATCAGAAACTCTATCATTATATTGATTAAACTCTTTATGTTCATGATGAATTGCTGGATTATATGAAAATAAAATAATTAATTATAATATTAAATAACTAAAGATATACATTTCTGCACATTAGTTTCAAGACATTGGTGTAAAATCTCGATACCATTCTTTTAGCTTATTTAAAATCTCATTGGAACTACTATTATGAAGAATATCCAACTTATTATAAATTAATTCGTACTTTATTAAGTCGCATTCTTAAATCTGAAATTTGAACAAATTCTAATTTCAGATTCTTTTAATATACAAAAGTTATTATACTATATTCCCTTTTTAAATAAAAATTCTTCACCCTAATATAATTCAGCAACCTTTAATTATATTTGCTTTTATTCGTGGTATAATCTTTAAATTTATATTTAATAATATTTTATTAAAGAAAGTACTGTAATTGATAATCAAGAAATATGGTTATCTCCTTATACTCAAATCTAATTATGAAATATTTTATGAAATATTTATGCAAACACTGTAATAATTTAACAACATTTGATTTTACATTTGCAAATGATTAACTTGTTAACTTTTAGTGATGATAATTAATACATAAATTAATTAATCTAAAAGAAAATTAAATTGTATTTATAATGAATATATAAGTAGAATAAAATGGAAAATTACAAAAGAGTCTTTATTTAGCTCTTCCAAATAGTACTTGTAATCTAAATTTACTATATAATGAAAGAATAGGATCTTCTCATGAGGCAAATTCATTATCTCAATTTATTTCTTTGCAAAAAAATTTGTAACATATTTAATTATCAGAAAATAAATTAAATTCATATAATAATTATAATAATGCTATCAGTAGATATTAATATGTTGTTTTTAATTCATTATCAACACAAAGTGAAAGTTTGCAAGTACGTATTTGTAAAATAAATAATAATTTAATTTCTTGGGCAGAAAATTTGAAACTTGAAGTTTTTAAATATTATGATTATAATATTTCATCTACATCAAAAATCCTTTTAATTTCAATTAATTCGGTCTTCTTCCAACACTTTAACTAAGTTAATATTGAAATACATTAACACTAAATGTAAAGATGATCAATTATTTCAACAAGTTCCACTTTAATTACACTCATTAATTCATTTAGAAATTCCTAAAGATTTCCCGGAATTGTAATTAGTATATTTGAACCATGCACTGAATTAATTTATTTTAGTACACCATTATAAGATGATAAACCATGGTAAAATGGTAGAAATTTAGGTAAATTTATTCCTAAAATTTACAAAAATTCAATTTGGATATTTCCTAATAATTAATATTAATGAATTGAAATTCTTTCTTGAAGTGTGTATATAGTAATAGCAAGTTAAAATATACAGAAATAGTAAATTGTGATGTTGTTTAAAGTATCTGAGTCACATGAGATTAGGCCAGGATGACTTTTTTACCTTTTTAACATTCATGACATCACTGGATATAGCTATGTATTACATATTATTAGTTATTTTCATAAATAAGTTTAGAAAACAATTTTAAATTGGTTCGTATTATAACTGTCATGCCAAATATCTTAAAATTTTCCTTTCATAATTTTCGAAATATATTGTATCTATCAACATCAACTTATTCCAAAGTTTCAGTTTAGGCATGAAAAATTAAAATCATTATTTCTTGGATAAAGTTTATGAGGTTTAAACCTTATGTAGTATTTGTAAAAATCTATCTTTTGCTATTTTTTCCTTATAAATATCAACTGTAAGTGTTAGAAATGTTGTTGGAAGTATGAATCAAATTGAACAATGCACCCCATTTTGATAAATACCGAGTATTTATTACGTATATACTGTAAATATTGGTAACTCACAATGTATTTAGACATATTTGTATACAAAATTTTTATATCCATCTTTTTTCCATCTTTTTTTTTCGTAAAAGGCTCATATTTCCGGGATTAAAAACCTTATATCACGGAAATTATCGAATCATTTACATTTTCCGTAAATGGATCCGTGAAATGCTCATTTTTTATGGAGATTTTAGTTTTTACAGTAATAACGTAACTGATAGGGTAATATATATATCAGATATCCTCAAATATTTGTATGGAAATTTTATATTAAATAAGGCAAAAGAGTATCAATAACAACTTATTGACCCAAAATATATTATCACTCACGAGTAATATTTATTAAATAGGAAATTAAACATTTGTTTGTGATATGTTATATCAATCACAGCAATGACTCATTCTTAGTCGCATCATTTATATTATAACGCGTATATCATTCTGACGCGAAGGATAAAAATAGTCTTTTTTTTCTCAGTCACTTTCATCTTTCTTTTTTCTTTTTTCAGCTTTCTCTTTTTTTAGGTCTTTTCTTTCTCTCTGTCTTTACTCCAATTTCACCTTCTCTTATCTTTTAACTGAAGAACTGTGATAAGTTAGAAACTAGTTGAGCTATTCATGGTAGAGTCTTGATTTTTACTCTTTTGTTGATACTTGATAGTAGAACCCAACACTCGAATTTCTTATTTCCACCAAAACGTAATATCAATTACACATATTTTTCTATATTCTGTACGAAATATAACCATTTTCTCACATGAAACTGTTCACAAAACTCTAGAGTTGATACAAACATGGTAATGATATTTATGATATTGGATGTAGTTAGAGTTAATAATAATTTTAAAGATGCATATGGATTGCTTATAAAGAATTAAATCCTTGAATATGGTTTGACTTCACTTACACGTTTTTTTATTAATGCAATATTTTACTAACATATTTTTCTTTTCTTTCCTTTTTCCATTGTTGATAATTGAGATCGTATATATTGAAAAACACAAATTAAATATATATGTGAGGATTATGCAAAGAAAGAATATAGAAATTATATTGGAAGAAATAATTGTAAAATTTTTTTGATTATTAATATGTTACTAGATAAAATCATTTGATGAAATAATCTTTGGATATGGTTTGATTTTTAAAATTTTGTGATCTTTCTTATTATAAATCATTTTACTAACATGTTTTCTTTATCTGGATATTGAATAAAAATGTGAAAGACAATAGATAAATAAATAGTATTAAAATTTTGAACAATTTGGGTGCTAAACTGAAAAATTAATTATTTGATACTGAAAAGGATTAATTAATTATATGATACTGGAGAAGAAAAATTATATGATACTGGATTACTGGAAAAGATTAATTATTGGCAGTAGATAATAATGGACGATAATACAAATACAATGGAAGAAATATAATAATTAGTTAATAATACTATTATTTTGGAATTAATTGATAATTGATTTGAAAATATAAATCTTAAATGCTTTGATTTTTATTTGTTTATATTTTTCCATTATTTATAATATTTTACTTACATTAATTTTTTTTTATTTGTTGAACGAATGAAAATTATTTGGAAAACAATGGATGAATTATACTAAAATAGAAGGCAATGAAATTTATAAATATGAAGGGATAATTTGAATAATTTTGTTGGATAAATTAAAAATTATAATATTCTACTAGTGTTGTTAAGTCCAAGCCAAGCCGAACTGGGCCGAACCGGGTCATTGGAGTCAATTTGGTTCGATTTCTAGCTTAAAGCCAAATCAGTTTGAAAAATTTCAAGTCACGACTTGGTTCAACTTAAGTTGCAGCGGGCTGATAGGGCTGATAGGACAGATGGGCCGATGGTATATAAATCCTAATTTCAGCCGGAATTAAAAAATCTGCACATAAATTTCCTTTTTTGAAATTTTGTGTAATGTCACGAGATATTTAGCGTCGTCAGCTTAACTTTTTATCAGCGTGGCTTGACTTTAGCTTCAAGTCGGGCTGAACCAGGCCGATAATAACACTATAATTCTACTAGGATATTAGTTGAATTTTATTTATTTGCTTATTTTTTTTTTACTAAAACAATACTTCACTAATTTGAGTTTTCTTATTACAGGATGAATATACAATTGTTTGGAAAGAAAAATGTAATAATAGATGGATATGGCAAAGCAATTGAATTTCATGTGATCTATTTATTTATTACTGAATTGGAGCATTAGATAAAGTAAAAGATTAATTATCTTGGATGTGAAATATTTTTCATAAAATAATTATGTGGAAATTAGTAATGGATAATACTATTTGAAGTTATTATAAATCTGGATAAACGATAACTATATGATTTCAACCAGGGTATGTTCAGTAAATCGAAATATGTTAATTGTTGATTTATTTGAAGATATAATATTCTATGTGGATATGGTTTGATTTATTTGCTGTTAATTTTAATATTAAGTATATAAATATTTACCATCTAGCAGTTAAGAAAATAATTGAAGTAACATGATCGAAAAATATAGAATATCATTATAACATTACTGGATAAACAAGGATATGAAATAATGGATGGATAATATTAATTTTCATTTTGATAACTATAGATAATGTTATATTAGTATACTAAGTATTTTTTTACCTGTTAAAGAGACGAATGAATGAATCTTTAGAATTGTTTATTACATTGATCTGGATAAGCAAGGGATAAATTAACAATTTTGATATTCTAAGCTGTGGTTTGATTTATTTATTTTATTTATTCATTTTTTTTGATTAATAAGGTATTTCATTAATTTGTTTTCTTTTATTACTGGATAAATGTAAAATATTATTGGAAAGTGTGAAGATAGTGATGTTATTAGATGAATCAATGGATTAATAGATTTCAAGTGATAAATACAGTATATGGAAGAATAATGGATAATTAATATTATAAAATTAGATATGGCTTGGATAATATAAAGATCAATTATGACTGAGTTATTTTGGACCTCAAAGAAATGAACAAGTGAATTTTATCAAATTAGATAATTTATTTAGAATTCAAAAATATTCTAGGATATGGTTTGATTTTATTTGTTTGTTTGTCATTATTGTTATATTCTATTAAAATGATTTTTATTGCTGGATAAATGGCAAATATTTGGTATGTGGATTGTTTGATTATTTATTTATTTAAACGTATTTGGATAAGGTAAAAAACATTTGGTAACTCATTTCTTATTCTGGAGGTAGTATAACTTATTGATAAAATGGATTATTTAACAAATGAAAATAGCTGCCAATTGAAAAGAGCTCTGAATCTAAAACAAATTGACAATCAAGCGAATAATGTGAATATGAATATGGTAAGTATCTCTGAAAGTTTCAAAGAAGTAATATATAAATGAAATCAGATTGTCTATTATTAATTTTAACATTTTTATATTAGCCAAAACTCTCAACTTAAATTCATATAAATATCTCAAAGCTTTTAAATACTTTTGTATTATATATCATTGACACCAGTATGAATTAAAGTTTTGGGTTTAGTATAATCACATTCATTATATAATATCATGCAGACTTAATTGCCCAAGAGAAAGATTTATAATAGTATCACTTATACTATAACTAACAAGTGAAAATTAATGGCATAATATAAAATCAGAATAATTCAATAAAAGCCATCTGATCTAATTAACAAAATTATAAGAATCTTGAATAATTTTTGATGAATAATAATACACTATCGCTACCACCATTGTTGGCCAGGTAAAACAAATGCAATGATAAAACTGTAACAAATGGATAGTTATGGCAAATAAAATAATATGCAAAATCATCAATAAATTAACGAATTATGGGACTAAAGCTCTCAGATTTAAATTTTTACACATTTATTTTCCTTCTTATTAGCATACCTTATAATCATTACAACTGTTCTAAAACATAAGTTATTAACAAATATTTCTAATTTTTTTTGCCCCACGGGCTTGAATACATAATTTAATAATATATTGATTTATAAAACAAAATTATTTACCTTTGACTTTAATTTAATTATCTATCAAAACTAGCTATTCATGTATTATCAGTCATATCTTGTCCAGCTAATTTTTTATACAACTCAAATGCTTTAATTTCATCCTTTTCAATACCTATTCCGTATTGATAACATCGTCCCAAATTATATTGTGCTTGTGAACTTCCATTTTTTGCTGCTTTTTGATACCAATAAAATGCTTTTTTGAAATCTTTTCTACACCTATACCATTTTCATAAAATATGCCTAAACTATATTGCGCTTCGCTAAATTTTTGTTCAGCCAGATTTTTATACAATTCAAATGCCTTGATCTCATCTTTTTCAATACCTATTTTATGTTCATAACATTGTGCTAAATTATATTGTGCTAGCATATTTCCATTTTCTGATGCTTTTTGATACCAATAAAATGCTTCTTTTAAATCTTTTTCTGTACCCATACCATTTTTATAAAATATTCCCAAACTATTTTGTGCATCACTATATTATTGTTCAGCTGATTTTTTATACCACTCAAATGCTTTAATATCGTCTTTTTCAATGCCATTTCCATATTGATAACATCGTCCTAAATTATGTTGTGCAAATTTATTTCCATTTTCTGCTGCTTTTTGATACCAATAAAATGCTTCTTTTAAATCTTTTTCTACACCTATACCATTTTTATAAAATAATCCTAAACTATATTGTGCATCACTATATTCTTGTTCAGCTGAATATATATACCACTCAAATGCTTTAATTTCATCTTTTTTAGTACCATTTCCATATTGGTAACATTGTCCCAAATTATATTGAGCAAATTTATTTCCATTTTCTGTTGCTTTTTGATACCAACAAACTGCTTTTTCTAAATCTTTCTCTACACTTATACCATTTTCATAAAATATTCCTAAACTATTTTGTGCATCACTATATTCTTGTTCAGCTGATTTATTGTACCACTCAAATGCTTTGATTTCATCCTTTTTAACACCTATTTCAAGTTCATAACATTGTCCTAAATAATACTGAGCAAATTTATTTCCATTTTCTGCTGCTTTTTGATACCAATAAAATGCTTTTTTTAAATCCTTTTCTATGCAAATACCATTTTCATCAAAAATTTCTAAATTATATTGTGCCTCCTTATATCCTTGTTCAGCTGATTTTTTAAACCATTCAAATGACTTATTTTCATCTTTTTCAACACCTTTTCCTTTTATATAACATCGTGCTAAATTATATTGTGCAAATTTATTTCATTTTTAGCTGCTTTTTAATACCAATAAAATGCTTTTTCTAAATCTTTTCCTATTCCAATATCATTTTTATAAAATATTCCTAAACTATTTTGCGCATCACTATATTCTTGTTCAGCTGATTTTTCAAACCATTTAAATGCTTCAATTCATCTTTTTCAATACCATTTCCAATTTCATATAAAAATCCTAAATTAAATTGTGCAACTTTATTTCCACTATTAGCTGCCTTTGATACCAATAAAATGCTTTCTCTAAGTCTTTCTCTATACCTATGCCATTTCATAAAATATAGCTAAACTATTTTGTGCATCATTATATTCTTGTTCAGCTGATTTTTTGAACCATTCAAATGCTTTAATCTCATCCTTTTCATTTCCATTTATATAATATAGACCTAAATTGTATTGTGCAAATTTATTTCCATTATCTGCTGCTTTTTGATACCAATAAAATGCTTTTTCCATGTTTTTTTCTATACCTATACCTTTTTCATAAAATATTCCTAGATTGTTTTGTGAACCACTATAATCTTGTTCAGTTGATTTTTTAAACCATTCACACGCTTTAATTTCATTTTTCTTAATATTCCCATTTATATAATATAGGCCTAAATTGTATTGTGCAAATTTATTTCCATTTTCTGCTGCCTTTTGGTATCAATAAAATGCTTTTTCTAAATCTTTCTGTACCTACACCATTTTCATAAAATATGCCTAAACTATTTTGTGCTTCATTACAATCTTGTTCGGCTGATTTTTTATACCATTCGAATGCCTTAAATGTATCCATTTTAATACCATCTCCATTTTTATATAATAATCCTAAATTATATTGTGCAATTTTATTTCCATTTTCTGCTGCTTTATGATACCATTTTCAAAACAAACACCTAAAACTATTTTGTGCATCACTACTAATATATTCTTGTTTATCTGAATTTTTATACCATTCTTCAAACTCTTTAATTTTATCCTTTTCAATATTATTTATATTTAAATTAAATTGCTCAATTTTATTTTCATTATCAGCTGATTTTTGATGATGATAATTTACTTTTTCTAAATCTTCTATATTTGTACTTTTTGCATAACAGATATTTAAATTATTTTGTGCTTCACTGATATATTCTTGTTCAGCTAATTTCTTATGTAATCCAAATTTATTAATTTTATCCTTTTCAATACCATTTATTTTTGAATTGAGTTGTATAACTTCGTTTTCATCTTTCACTGGTTTTTGATACTGATAATTTGTTTTTTCCAACCCTTTTTCTGTATTTATTTCACTTTTATAAGAAAATCTAGGTTCACTTTGTGCATCATTATCTGTCTGATTAACCAATAATTCATGCAATCCACTTTCATCTCTTTAATATTATCTTTACATTTATAGCATTTATCTAATCTATATTGTGCATCTTTATTTCCATTTTCTGCTGATTTTTTATACCAATAAATTGCTTTTTCTAAATCTTTCTCCAAACTTATGCCGATTTCATAAAAAATTCCTTAATTATTTTGTGCAACATCATTTCCATTTTCTGCTGACTTTTGACACCAATAAAATGCTTTTTCTAAATCTTTTTCAATACCTATACCATTTTTATAAAAAAATCCTAAATTATTTTGTGCGTCACTAAATTCTTGTTTAGCAGATTTTTCAAACCATACAAATGCTTTAATTTCATCCTTTTAATACCATTTCCATATTGGTAACATCACCCTAAATTATACTGTGCAAATTTGTTTTCATTTTCTGCTGCTTTTTTATACCAATAAAATGATTTTTCTAAATCTTTTTTTACGCCTATACCATTTTTATAAAAAAATCCTAAATCATTTTGTGCATCACTAAATTCTTGTTTAGCAGATTTTTCAAATAATTCAAATGCTTTGATTTCATCCTTTTCAGCACCATCTCCGTATTGATAACATTTTCCTAAAATATATTGTGTAAATTTATTTCCATTCTCTGCTGCTTTTTGATACCAATAAAATGATTTTTCTAAATCTTTTTCTACACCTATACCATTTCTATAAAAAAATCCTAAACTATTTTGTGCATCACTATATTCTCGTACAGCCAATTTTTCAAACAATTCAAATGCTTTAATTTCATCCTTTTCAACACCTTTCCTATATTGATAACATTTTCCTAAATTATATTGTGCAAGTTTATTTCCATTTTCTGCTGCTTTTTGATACCAATAAAATGCTTTTTCTAAATCTTTTTCTATACCTATACCATCTCAGTCTATAACAAGTAGCTAAATTATACTGTGCATAATCATGTTCTTGTTCAGTTGATTTTTTATACCAATTGAATGCTTTGATATCATTTTTTTCAATACCATCTCCATATTCATATATTGATCCTAAATTATATTGTGCAGATTTATTTCCATTATCTGCTGCTTTTTAATACCAATAAAATGCTTTTTTTAAAATCTTCTTTTATACCTAAACCATTATTATAAAAGTATCCAAGCTTACTTTCTTTGGGATTTAGCAACTATAACACTTCTGGCATGTGACTATCATGTGACTATAGAGTCAATCGCTAGTGGCATTTTTTTCGTTTCGACTGTCCAGTTTCTACCTCACTACTTTACATTTTCCACATGGAGGTAATATGAAACTTTAATTATTTTTTAATTTTGATAAATATGTTTTTATTATTGAAAAATACAATTATTTTTTTTAGAAAAATTATGGAATTATATAGATTCTAGTTTTTCACTTCATATCTTCTATATAGCGACGATAAATCATTTTTAATTTTAATGATTATATTCAAAAATAAATTAAAATGTATTAATTAAAATGTATAGTATTAATTAAAATGTATAGTATTATTAAAATGTATTATAGTACTAGTACGAATCAGTCGAATCATTGTAAAATTTAGACATTATGAAATGCATTATAATAAATATATAATAAAAATTCTATAAATTTAAATAACAAATATAGTAATTAAACATAAGATATATCGATATAATAAAAATTCTATAAATTTAAATAATAAATATAGTAATTAAACGTAAGATATATCGATATAATAAAAATTCTACAATAAATAAATTGTGTATTAAACATAAGATATATTGATACATATAGTTGGGGCTTCATAAACCTCGTAGCCACGCTTATTTAAGGCAATGTATTACTAGACCTACGCTAAAGATAACTTTAGCAAGGCTTTCTTTGTGAATTAAAAGAAATTTCATACACTCTGCCAGCTGGTGAGCAAGCCTATGAAGTAACCCACATTAACACCCCTACATTAATACTAATAAACAAAACTTCATACAAATATTTAACGAAATTCCTAACTCTAAATAAATTGCAAGTATTCTAAAAAAAGAAAAAAATAAAGAACAATTAGTAAACATTCGTTAAAGGAAACAAATTAAAATAGAAAAAATAAATACTTTCGTTCATAATCACATGATATCAATCGATAATCATGATTTGCACCTTTCGTACAGACGATCCTGGAAAAATTACAGCCGAATATAAGGAATACGATCGCTAAGAGACCTGAAGAATTAAAAAAAAAATAATTCAACTATCTAGATAGCAAATATTCGCCGGAAATCATCCAAAATTTTAAGTTTCTTACTCTCATCATTAGTTTTTTTAAAAAAGAGACGAAAAGAACGATAAAATATGCAATCTCGTTTTAAATAATTAAATTTAAATAAATTTTCGAAAAACAATCTTAAAAATATTTTTTTTTATCGATAAATAAAGATAAAGTTTATATATTGATTGAGAAAAATCTATTTGAGCTATAGGGAAAGATCAAAAAGTTTATATAAACAAATAATTTAAACTTATATTTAAGCTTATATAAAGAAAGTCTAAAATTCTACTGTTCCATATATCAATAAATAAGCTTTAACGTGCATATTAAACTTTTATATATAAAGAAAAGTCTAAAAGTTCTACTGTTCCATATACCAATATAAGCTTCAACATGCATATGTTAACAATTAATCTTTTATATATAAAGAAAAGTCTAAAATTATATTGTTCCATATATCAATTAACATGCATATGTTAACAATTAACCTTTTATACATAT
>QZLH01000165.1:110635-125907 GCA_003833135.1 Oehlia diaphana | reverse complement strand
CTAATTATTTTGCATGTGATTGATAAGATAGTTATGTAGTACAATTGCATTTTAGGTTATAAAGCATTTAAATAATTAAGATTCTTAATTTAGGCTAATTCCAAAAATCAGCCCATATGATTTAGAAATTACTAATTACTAACTAATTTACTGAATTACAGTTATATTTTTCTTTTTTCTAGGAAAAAATAATGGTGTAGTTACTCAACTTGAGAATAAAAATCCATTTATAGCTGCAACTCACTGTATAGCTCACCGTTTTGCTTTTGTTGGTAAAGATTCAGCAAAAGATGTGCCATTCTTCAGGTATTATGAATCTACATTGAAGAGATTATATAGTTATTTTATAATCGGTTAAAAAATTTGCGGATGATTCAAGCTGACTTGCAATATTGAAATCAGTTTCTACACAATGGCTATCATTATCCGGTATCCAATTTACATCAAACAATAAATTCAATTATTACTGCTTTAGAAACAGATATTATTACCAATGCAGATGGATCAGAATTAGCAAAAAAATTATTAGAAGAGATGGATACAAATTTTATTCTTGCAACAAAATTTTTGGCCGATCTTTTTGATATTTTAAAAAAATTAATTAAAGCATTTCAGGGGGATTTTGTTACATTATCTGATGTATATTATCATTTAAATTCCACAATTTCCGCAATTCAAACAATGTTTATTGAGATGATAATACCTCACCAACGTATGGTAAAAATTTACTTGAATATATTGAAGATAATCAATTGTCATTGGATTCAATTTCAAATTCTTTTACAGAAATTTTCATATCTATAATTCAAAATATTAAAAAAGATTTCCGGATGCTGAATTTCATCATTCAATGCGAATTTTTGATGCACAACAGTTACCTTTAACTCAAAGTTTAATTAATAAATATGGCGAAAAAGAGATTATAATTATTGAAGAATTCTACGGCAGCCAAAAGACTGATCAAGGTGGTAATATTTATGAACCAGTAATTAATAAAATAGAGCTAGAAAAGGAATGGGTGATTGTATAACAATTTATGACTAATTTAGAGAATTTAAATTTGTCGAGCAGTGGTATCAAATTTTTTCAACAACAGAATTTTCTACTCTATATCCTAATACTACAAGACTAATTCATATTATTTTAATAATTCCGCTTTCTAATGCATCTGTAGAAAGTGTGTTTTCACGTCAAAATTTAATTAAAAATAAATTATGAAATAAAATGAAGTTGGAAACACTTCATTATCATTTAAATATTTTAATTAATGGCCCACAATTACAATCTTTTGATTTTGAGGCAGCTTACAATTATTGGGCGCAATTATCTGACTCGTTAAATTTAGGTTAATTAGGTCATTTAGATGCTTGAGTAGTTAATAACTTGTAATAATTATAAAAATTTAATAAATATTGCTTAATTTCGATTAATTAATTAAATATTTATTTATTTATTTATAACCAAATTTTTATTTCTTAATAAATAATTTTTGCGCAAAAATATGTTGAAAATATTTGCGAAAATGCACAAATCAAATTTATTTGCGCAAATTGCAAAGAGACAAACGTGACTATTTTTTGCACACTGCGCAAAATGAGTGCATTCAGCCTGAATTTCATACACTGGACTCAAATCATGACAGATTTCATCCGGATCGAAGCACTACATATATCAAGATAATAGAATTTCCCTTCTTGAAATAGCATATGTTTCCCACAATCTGATACTCGCTACATATAAAAATGCTTTGATTTATTTTTGACCTTCACTAGTTCAAAAAAGGATCAAAAATTTGTTTTTAGAAAGCAAATTGCAGATCAATTTTAAATATTGATTATTCTTGACATTTCGTGACAAATCTAGCATCGTAAAAAAAAATAACATATTGCAACAGCCAGGAATCATATTGTATACATTACATCATTTCATACTTTGTGTGTGCTATTTGTAAAGAAGATATTAAGAAATTCTGTGTAAGAGTTGTGATCAGAGAAATAAGCTAACCCTCTAAACCATCTGCCCTCCAAATGTCTTAGCTCTAAAAAATGATTATTTGGTAATGTCAAGGAATATATATACGACTCTTTAGGAACAACATTGTAATGATCAATATTTGATCCAATTAGTTTCATTTCACCTTTTTTATTAGATTTAAATTCCCTAATACGCGCTATAATATCAAGACCAATCACATCATTTAAAATACCATCTCTTTGCAAATTTTCAAGCATCTGATTTGTGTACATTGCTAATGTTGGGAATAGGTTTGGATCTAGATTTTTTATAACAATATTCACTTTTCTCACTAGAGGTGCTTGGGGTTCTTTCATTGGAAAAAATTAAGAAATTTCATCGCTTCTTTTCCCAGTGTTTCGAGTCGCCTTCCTTTTAGAACTAAATCCATTCTCTTGTTTTCATCTTCTGACAACATTATTTGATCTGGTTCCTTAAAAAAATATTTAAAAGTTTGACTTTTTTATACATGAAAATGAAATAGCAGAGTGAATACAAATTAATAGACTTACTAGCTGGTCTCTTGTGAGCTGATTCATTTTCGAGTTTCTGATCAATATTTAATTCGTCGTGTTCTTGATAAGGTTTTCCTGCCTTAACCCATTTATCGTACTCAGTCCAGTTCACAGAGGAGTTGATAATTCTAGTTGCCTTTTCTATTTCTTCTTCCGTAAATTGAGGAAATAGATACTTGGGAAACTTAGCTTCAGACATACTTACGAGTTTAAGTTTATCTAGTTTATCATGTCATTACATTTTGTAAGTTTAATATATCACGTAATTATGAGTAGTGACATACACAGAGTTACTATAAATAGATTGCCGTTTTAATCACGCGATTTAAAAAAAAATTTTGGTAACGTGACCTGAATTTGGCCTGCTTTAGACGACGGATCCCGTGGTGGTCATTATAATCATTATAATCTGACTCATACGACTGACCTAGGTTGCACGGATATCGGTCAAAGAGTTTGTAGAAGATCGATGCGAATTCCTTAATTTTCTGTATCCTATTATGAATAACGATTTCCCGTTTTTTGTCGTACCACATATTTCACAGATATTTTGTTCGATAAGTATCTGGTATATCAATATGCAAGGTAAGAAAAAGTATTATTTGCTTTGTGATAATGTCAAAGAGCACAGAATCCCACTTGATGAGATATTAAAAGCATTATTCTGAGAATTTGATCTATTCCAAATTTCGTCATGTGAGAAGCTTGGTAGATCGTCCGGCACAGAAAGATATTCGGTAAATTTCTTGCCAAAGAATAGGGCTGTGCAACATGCGAATCACTTTTTTCAACTCGATTTGGATTGTTTTGCGTGTATGTCTCCAGTTCACGGCTACTATCATATTAACAAAACAATATTCGGGCATGGATATCTTTCCATCAATCAATATTTCGCACATGGAATTTGCTCCTTCAGAGCTGGAGATGGTTATGTTAATCCTTCGTCATTTTTATCAATTTGCAAGAGGATTAACATGTGGTGCGTAATTGCTGGTGAAAATCTGGGGAATGTTTTCTTCTGCAAAATTTACAAGTAATATAAAAACAAGCAAGAAATTACAGTTATTTTTTTCGGAAAACATCATCATGGAGAACCAAGAGAGCTCAGTTAATACGGAAGTGATCACTGCTGATGATATCAATATTGGCCCAATCAGCAACACACAAAATAGAGAAAAGAGCAATATTTCGGAATCTGAGAGACCTTTTCTTGTTAATCTTAAAAACCTTGGATATAATATCCTCAAAAGTCTCGATGATGAAACTGTTGGAGATATTGATTTCCCAGAACTATATTCATGCTCCGAATGTGGCAATGATATTTTAATGTCCCCTCTCAAGATGTTCTCATACTATCAGTAAATTTTTTGGACCATGGATCCTTAAGGATTCCTTAAATTGTTCCAGAATCTTTAAGGATCTGGCAATTTATAGAATCCTTAAAATCCTTAGATAAATCATGAAGATCCTTAAGGATTCTATGAATTGGTGAAAGTTCCTATACAAAAATCTTTAAGGAATCCAAGAAATTTTATTTTTATTTTTATAATATAGACAAAGAACCGGGAAATACAAATAAAATTAATATTGTATCACGTATATCACATGATAATATTACCAGCTGATAATCAGCTGATCTTTTTTTTTATTATCACTTTGTCGTCTTTCCCTTGTCCTTATCCCCTTCCCTTCTTGCCTTTCCTTTCCCCGTCCTTTATCTTCGCCCATTCTTTTCCTCTTTCTACAAAATCCATAACGAAACGTTGAGTAACGTTTTACTGTATTTTTAGTCAGTACTTGGCAGTCAGATTCCGGTAAGATTTTATTTTTTTTATATTTAACTTTTTCTTCCAACAAGCAGTTTCTAAATCATTTTCTTTGTTTTTTTTTAGACGGCTCTTTCGGATTTCTTTGGAGGCAGTACTCTGGTAAGTTTAAGTATTTTTTTATCTATTTTCTTCCGTCTTTTAACGAACGGTCTCTAACAGATCGTTTTTTTTTTTAGGCAGTTCTTTCAGATTTTCTTGCAGTAACTGGTATAGTTATTTTAAAAAATTTTTTTTTTATTTTAACAAAACATTAACTAGTGTTTCATTTTTTAGGTTCTTTTGGATTTCCATGGTATGCTGCATTATGGTAAGTTTGAACTTTTTAATTTTTTTTTATTTTAATGAAACGTTAACTAACGTTCTGTTTTATTTCCTTTTTTTTAGGTGTGGATTTCAGCAAATAAAAAAGTGATATTTCCTTTTTAATAAAGAACTTTACTAAACTGTTCTCTTTTTTTTAGACGGCTGAGTTTTTGGGTATTCGAATAGGACATTTGGCAAGTAAAATAGAAAAAAAAAAATTATTTTTTTATTTTAACGAACATTATTAACTGTTCATTTTTTTCTTTTTTTTAAGCATTTTTTTCGAGCCTCCAGATGTGGGACTGGTAGGTAATAAAATAATACTTTTTTTATTTTTTTCGAGTTTTTTTTTATATAAACGAACATTACTAACTGTTCGTTTATTTCTTTTTTTAGGCGAATTTTGAATATTTTCTGGACGTGAAATCCTCTTTTTTAGGCCGTTTTTCAAGTCTCTCTAGACTTAGGATATCGGTAAGTAAAAAAAAAAAAAAAGATTTTTTTTTTATTTAATTTAACGAACATTACTAATTCATCTTTTTTTCCTTTTTTTAGGCAGTTTTTCTGAGTCTCCCTAGACATGGAATCAACAAAGTAAGAAAAAATAACAAGTAAAAAAGTAATTATTTTTCTTTATTTTGAAATTTTTTTTATTCTAACAAATATTACTTAATGTTCGTTATATATTTTTTTTTAGGTGGTTTTTTGATACTCTCTGAGGTCTGGATATTACGATAAAGCAGCGTCCAGATATTGAAGTATATGGGTATAATCTGAGTTAAATATTCTCGCACCATTTTTATTGATAATATAATGAAATTGGGTAAGAAAAAAAAGATTAATTAATAATATTTATTAAATCAAAAAAAGTGAAAATATTCATTTATTTTTCTTTTTTCGCGTTTTTTCAGACCGAAGGTACTTTACATTACTAAATATGAACTTTGTAGCCGCAAAATTTAGATGATGAGAGTACTTATTATATGGTTGCTGCTTTTCATGTTAGTTTAACTGCTCAAAACTTTGGCTAAGGTTTGGAGTTTTAGAAACTCCTTTTTTTTAAAAGAACATTAATCTACTTGTTTTTTTTTTGTAGGTTGTCTGGGTATTGATAGGAGAGTTAATAATTTATAAACGGTAAGTTTCATTAGAAACTTCTCGTTTATTTTCTTTTTTTTTATAAAGTTAAGTAGTGTTCTTTATTTTAGGTTATCTAGGGTATCAGGAGAGTAAAGAATTTAAAAATGATAAGTTTCGCTGCGAAATCTATCATTTAATATTTTTCGGTGGAAAGTGTATATTAAGAAATATGTTTTATTTATCTTTAATTTTTATTTTGAATTTTCTTTATATTTTATTAATTAGAAAAAATATGTAATAATATATTGACAAATAAATAAAATTAATAAATTACATTAATACATTAATAAATCTATAAATAAATGAATTAATAATAAATCTAACAATAAATATCCTTAAGGATTCCTTAATGGTAAATTTAGGATCCTTAGATTCTATATGATAGGGAATCCTCGCTGGTGGGGAAGGTTCCTTAGGGATCCTTACTAATTACAGGATTTTTGGAATCCGCGCCC
Organism: Oehlia diaphana; assembly: GCA_003833135.1. Taxonomy (NCBI): domain Eukaryota; kingdom Fungi; phylum Glomeromycota; class Glomeromycetes; order Glomerales; family Glomeraceae; genus Oehlia; species Oehlia diaphana. Next base: position 119,652 of record QZLH01000165.1, on the reverse strand, counting down.
CAAAAAATTTACTGATCGGCAGTCAATAATAAACAATTAAAAACAGCGATATTAGTAGGTTAAATCACAGGTTAAATCACCCTGTAAAATTAGTCTCATACTGTACATAATTTTAATTTCAAATTTAATACATTAAAATTTGCTAAAATAAATGGTTTGAAAATTATTAAATAATTTTTTAAATTTAATACGTTAAAAAAATTTGATCGACATATGAAAAAATCGCATAATTAATTTGTGTGAACACCCAGTGATACACTAGTATGTTATTACTTCCTTACTTTAGTGTGTAACGTTACCATTTTTAGTCACTTGATCGAACTAAATAAATGGTTTGATACTTAGATCCGGATATTTCCGATCCTCGTGATCCTATCCACATCGAATCATTTTAAAATAATATTTTATTAATTCAGATTTTTGCCGAAATAAGAAATAGTAGATTTACGTATTTAAAATTAGAAGTTTAGATTTCGTAGGAAAAAAAAAAATTTTTTTCGTTTTTTTATTTTTTTTTTCATCCAAACATAACGACATCAACCATTTTGAAAACGGCGATAATAACCAATTCGATAGTTACTGCTAAAAAGAATGTTTATGAAGTATGAAATGTTACATAATTAAAAAAAAAAAAAAAATGCAAATAAAAAAAATTAAAAAAATGATTTAAAATATAACATAATAAATGCATCAAGATATACTTACAATTTAATTATTAATCCTTAAACTTATTTGATTACATAGATCGATATATATTATTCTATTATTTCTGGTCGTAGAATTCCATAACTCTCTTATAACCTTATCAATAACGCACTGTTTATATATCTGTTGCGCTTGTTTTTTGATAAAAAAATTCAATAGCACGGGATACTTTATGTGAACTTTTCTGCGAGACGGTTTTCGTTTAAATAACTTGACAATATTTTCAAAGTCGTTAATAGGAGGCGGAAAAATTTGAATTCTAGTAAGTTCTTGACGTAGCATTACAACTTCCCGACTGATAGTCATATTATTCTTTATTTTTCAATTCTTGGATTTTTTTTTTGTAATTTTATTTTTATGAACGAACCAAAAGGTTATAAGAGGCATAAGAAAAATTTATGACTATATACAGTAATTATGAAGATTTTTTGCCATTTTATAAAGATTTTTTATCTGTTATGATAATAATTTACTAATTTAAAATATAAGTGGTTCCTTTAACATCGGAGTTAAGACGTGATTTAAATTTAAATATCAAGCTAAAATTCCCGAAATGCGCAATAAGGCGATATTTTACATTCCGGATTTTACCGATTCAGCAACAATCATTTGAACGCATGTGCCATTATAATTAATATACACTATTTAAATAAGTTTTTGTATATTGTTTTTGTTTATAGAATTATTTTCCATTTGCTATATAGATAACAAGTTTACATATTTTCTCTTCCAAAATATTGATTAGTTCTCTGCTTTGGTGTAACAAACCTGGTTTTTTTTTTATGATGTAAGAATCCTAGCCAAATAAAAATCATGCATAATATTTGACATGACATGTTTAGCACAAAATATTTATGTCTTGTGATGTCACTCAAGGGAAAAATTGTTTTTTTCTGTATGACGTTGATTAATTTTTCTTTTTTTTGTAAAACCCGATTTTCGAAAGAAAACTCAGAGGCATTATTAAATAATGTAATACTAGTACCCTCTGATCTACTAAATACTCTGATTATAACCTATTGTGGCTTATTACGGTATTTATTTATTTATTGTTCCTTACAAAATCAATTATATAAAATTAACTTTAATCGCTAATATTATTCATTATTATAATAATTATCGTTCAAGTACTATATATGATCATAACATACTATATTTATAAGTGTGTATAATAAAAATCATTTATTCATATTAAATGTAATATTACAATTCTGAAAAAAATTTCCATTTGGAGAATTTTTTAATGATCTCATTTAAATGTTATGATCAATTTCAAACAATAATATATAATTATCTTATTATTCATCGACTTACGGCTTACGCCGGTTACCTAAATATCGGGCCATGGCTAAAATGTTAATCCGTACATCATTTCTATGTAACATGGACGATAAATAAAAAAAAATTAAACATTTTTTTTTTTAAAAAAAAGTAATTTTAATATTTTAATCGTAAATATATAATATAGTAATTTCTTTAACCTCTTTATTTCCAACTTCTTTACGTAGTCGGGATATCGACCTTCTCTATTTCTCCATCCGATAACTATTAATTCTAGAAAAAGAGTACTGTAGTTAATTCAATTTTAATTTTTCTATACCATGATTAGTAAGTTTGTAGTGCAAATAGTATTTTTTTTAATTAATAAGGGTATACTGTAGTTTTGTTATTTGTTATTTATTATTTCCATTATTATTATTCATTTATTTACTTTTGATTAAATAAATAACGTCATCTGATTTGTTTGTTGTAAAAAAAATTTCGATTTTCGTATCTTAATCCTTATTTGGTAAGATAAAATCAAAATTTTGCTTTGATTACAATTTATTTTGGTTACTTAAGGTATGATCGGATTTACAGATATTGAGAATATTCCAAATTTTCTATTTTTAATATTGTGTCAAATGTACAGTATGTGTGTTCAATGGGAATATGAATCAAAACATTAGTTCGAAATATATTTAATGTATTTGATTATTTGATTATTTGATTACTCATTATACATTTTTACCTTTTTAACCTTATCCTTATTCAATGACGAAAAAATGTTAAGATCATATTATACTGTATATATTATTTTATTTATATATGATTTATATTCAACACATGAATATGATCACGAACAACTTTTTCCTTGACTTTTACTCTATATTATGTAAATCCTGTTGTGTATATATACATATATATTTTTTATTTTTATTTTTTTTTTTATTGATCGAAAGATTATCAATTCTTTGTTCAATTTGAAATATTAAAATATTTTCTATTATGTCAAGTGTTGGTTGTATGGTAATAAAGAATTTAATTAAAACTTTTTAGCCACAATGGCTGAAAAAAAATCCATTTAAAGATTATCATTAAGTTATGATTTTTTTTTTTATGTTACCCAAGCCAGTTACTTTAAATTATAATAAAAAAAAAAAAAATTTTTTTTTTATGAAGGATGTTGAAAATAATTGAAAGAGGCGTAGTTGAAAGATGATGGTACCCTATGCAAATATGTAACTTATGATTAGTTACTCAATTATAAAGAAAATTCATAACGTCGACCTCTTACGATAAAGAATTTGCGGAACTCATTAAAGCATAACTTTTGATAACTTACGATATTGTAAAGAATTCGTAACGTCAGAACTCGACCAGGTGAATTAAACCTTACAACTTCGATAACTTAGTAAGGAATTCGCAACGTCGACTAAAAACCTTATAACTTTTGATATCTTGCATTAACTACTATAACTTATTCTATAACAGAGTCGATCAAGTATCCAGTTATAAGGAATTCGTAGCGTCGGCCAGAAAAAAAATAAAATAAAAGGAATTCGTAAAAAGAGGCACCAGTAAAACCTTGTAACTTTGATGACTTGCGATAAATATGACTTACTCTATCGCAGAGCCGACTTCGTAAAAAGAGGCGGAACCGACTAGGTGAATTAAAAAAAAACCTTATAACTTTTAATAACTTGCGATAATTTTCGCTAATTAATCCAATTATTCAATTATTCAATACCATTGCTCGGGTCCTATGATGAGATCATCAAAACAAATGATCATTTTTACTTTTCTTTCACAACTGCGCAACTGCGCAACAGTGATTGACTCATTTTATATAAATACTCATGAGTAATTTTTTACTAATAAGCCTGCAGAATTGGAAAAAAAATCGGTGTAATATCAAATAGAAATTTTTTTTATAGGTATCAGATTTTTTCTTTAATTTTTAATTATTAAATATTGAAGCTTTTTCGGATCTATATAAGGCAAATACATTTGATCTACGACCTGATTATACATGTAGCCGGAATTTTCCGAAAATATTGCCAAATCGAAAATCGAAATTATTTGGTAATTCCGACCAAATTTGTGGTACCGGCCAGAATTATAAATCTCGTGACATCGGATAACAATTTCGGCTTGAATTTCGACTTTCGGCAGAGTTTCAGTTGAATGACTGGCCGAAACCGAAACCTGAAATTATGCCGAATTACTGTTTCGGCAACATGTAGAAATCTGATGCTACTGCAATTTTTTTTTTTTTTTTTTTTTTTTTTTTTATAAAAAAAAATTTTTTCATTTTATTTTTTTTTTATTTTTTTTTTTTTTTTTTTTTTTTTTTTTTGATAAGCAACAAGTCTGTCAATTTAATATTTTTCTAATTTCATTATTTGAATACTATAAGTAAGTATTAATCTAATTTGGTTACGTACATTTCACCGAGATTCATTTCACCGAGACCCATTTCGACTTTGCCATTTCGCCGAAAGGGATGTTTCACCAAAAGGACGTTTTCGCCGAAAGTATATTTTATCGAATCCATTTCACCGAATCATCCATTTCACCGAATATTCATATTGCCAAATGGACATTTCATAGCGTTAACATTTTTATAAAAAATATTTATCATGCAATGAAAATAAAAATTAAAATAATTTTAGAGATTTTTTTTTCCAGGATATTATTACTTCAACATTCAAGTAACTGATATTAATTGTTAAGCAATAAATAAATAACTTTCTTTATTTTCCTGAAAACATTTATTCACGAAAAAATAAATAAAAAAAAAGATCAATGTATATTAATATAAACAACGAAGTAATAATTTAATAAAAATCAGCTAATTCAAAATTTATCTAGAAATGATTTCTATTATAAAAACAAATAAAATAACTAAATGGAATAAAGCGAAATGTCCATTCAATGAAATTTTTGATTCGATAAAATGGCTTCTGCGAAATGGAATTCAGAGAAATGGGGTTTCGATGAAATGGACTTTGGATAAAAGTCCGAATACCATTTAATTTAATTTATTTACAGCCGTTTTCAAAATGGTTGATGCTATTTATTTATGATTAAATATTCGAATACCAATATTCGCCCGGTTTTCGTCCATTATTTGTCCGGTGTTCATCCGGTTATCATCTGGTTTTCGGTTTTTATTTTTTTTCATCCAACATAAACAGCATCAACCATTTTGAAAACGGCGATAAACAAAGTTAATTCATTAAAAGTTTTAATATATTACCAAATCACGATGAATATACTACGTTCATATAAACATAATATAGAATCGTCAGCTATTACGCTAAACTTCTCATTCAAGTTCATTAAAAATGATCGTTTAAATAAGTTAATGTGTCCTCCATTAGTATATTCTAAAACAAAAACGTAACTAGTATTTTTTTTCTGAAATAAAAATTTGACATTATTTTTTTTTTTAAAAAAATATAATTATTTTAATAAATTACATATTATATTATTTCTTATCGTTGTGATTCCATAGTATTTTATTATATATATTCGCATAAAAATGAACATGCAATTATTAAGTAAACAAAAGTAGAAGATTAAATTATAAATATAAACTTTGAATTAAAATTAAAAAATTTAATATATTACTGACAATTTCTCTAAGAATCAGATTTTAAATTATTAGAATAAAATTATATCGGTATTTTTCCAATTAGGCACGAGCGACCTTACTTTCCAAAATGAACCAAATATTCAGAATTCAAAAATATAATATGGGGTGATTTTCTAACGCATCGATGTAATAATTGAAATGTTTACCTCCTTTTTTTTTTTTTTTTTTTTTTTTTATTTTTAAAAAAAATTTTTTTTTTTTTTTTTTTTTTTTGTCAATATTTAAAAACAATTATTTATTTACGTGTTACAATTTTGCTTTATTCATACTTACATTGATGGCATCACTTTCGCCGATCAGGATCATAATAAAGAATTCCATGCGACAATAATTTGTGTCCCATTTCCTTTTACAGATGTGGCTTTTACAATCATATGCTTTGGTTCACATAATGGTGGGCAGTCGTAGTCTGATATTAAAATTCAATATCACAATTCGCAGATTCACAAAATAAATTGACAGAAGTAGTTGTAGGCTAATATGCCGATTAAAATTAATTTATTACTGTAAGAATCATAATAAACAAGAGATAAGGATTCGATTATATTTTTTTCTTCACAGTTGTAGACATAAATAGAGTATAAATATAGAGCCCTTCGTTCTTCTACAAGGTTTTAACAATTAATGTTTCCTTAGTTCTGCAATCGAACAAAAGATTTCATCATAGTCATTATTGCATAATGAGCTTTCATGTAATACAAAGTAAGTGTTAGATTTCCAAAGAATACAATATAAAGTTTGCAATTATTAGTTACGCAGTGTTAGAAATTTGTCTAATAAAACGTGTCTTTATTGCACGAGAAACAACACAAAAAAATAATAAAGCTTTAACACCACATATTATGTTGTACTAATTGACGAAACCATACTCTGACAGAGCCATGCAAGGAAAATTTAAAATTTCATAAGTCTACATGAAAATGTGATATAAAAAATTCTGATGAGGAAATATGTGTTTGATCACTACCATGCTGTTCGATGTATTTTTTGTCTTATTTCGTCTCAAAATTGCAAAGTTCTTGACCCTTCATAACATATGGTTTTGTCGCCATTATTAATATATGATACACCTCGTGTTGCATCTAGACACTCTTTCAGGGGAAAGTCAAAGTTAAAAAATCACTGCTATGAGAATTTTTCTTTAAGCATGAAGTATTTATTCATTTTTCAAAAAATTTTTACATTACTATGAATGTAGAAATGACACTTTTTCTGAATAAAAAGCAATCTTCCTATATAATATCAGTTAAGCAAGAGTTCTAAGCATGAATATTTATTAATTTTTCAAAAAATTTTTACATTATGAATGTATAATCGATATTTTTATGAAAAAAGTAATCTTCCTACATGACCAATGTAGAAGTTTAAAAAAAATAAAAAATAAACAAATTGTATCACCGTACGTGAAATTATTAAGACTAATTGAAAGCGTGATCGCAAGGCTCTATTTCATAGTTACCATTACTTGATAGTTTATTCAACCGGATCACTGAGTGGGCTACATCTGGTGTGCCGGCTTGATGCCGAGCCCTTTAGCAAAAAAGGGTAAGAAAACAAAATATATTAAAATATCTAAAACACATTCTCGTTAACATACCATTGTGGTAATTGGCGTACACATCTGGCAAGATCTGTGCCAGTGTTGAAAGCAAACATAACATGTTTGTTTTCGATATCATCCCCTCCGGCATCTTTAATACTGTCGATCAATGTTTGTAGATTGTGAGTCGGATCATTGTCCCGACTCCCGTTTGGTTGGTTAAACGAGGTTTCATCCCAATGTATGTACAAAATGGGATCGTCTACTTTTTGTTTTTTGATGCCGGCTAATAATAATATACAAGTCTCCGCATTGTTTAAGACGTGGGGAGGTACAGTATTAGATCTGTTTGTTTTAAACATCATTCTTTTAATATTTGTAACATTTTTATAAGAAAAAATGAGTATTGCTAAATATCACCAGTGGACCAAAATTAGAGTTTCGAGAAGAGTTAAAAATGGTCTGAAATTCTGACCCACTGATGAGATTTAGCAATTTTCAAAAAATATCACCCGTTCTAATTACCTGTACAATCTTTGTTGCATAGATTATAAAGTTTGTTGGCGAAGGATCTCTTAGGATTTTTTTTGAATACTGAAATGAAAAAAAAATTAATCTTGGCAACTCGTCAGAAGTAAAATAACAATATTAAAAAAAACTACATTTTGAGAGGTTCTTAATAGCCGACATTTTTGCAATTAAAATGTGAAAGTGAAACAATTGATTAGGATAACTATCTAATTTATAATTTATTGATCTGGTCTATTGACTAATACTGATTATTTATTTCACTATGATAGGACCCCGGACAATTGTGGAGGAAAATAATCATAAAATTTGAACCAAAATTTATAGATTTTGTACCATTTTTTCATATAAAAAATTCAAAAATTACCCAAATTTTTACATACCATAGTTTGTTTAACGTACCCCACCCCTCAATTCTGAAAAATTTTTAAGCATATGATATTTATGATATGGACATATGACTTTATAGGCGATAATTGTTATTATTGATTATTCATTATTAGTTTCTCTGTTTACAATAATACAAATTTTATATACTTATTTTTTGATTGTTTACTTAATTAATCCCCCACCCCTTGATTTTTTGGACGTTAAACAAACAATCAAATTGGAGCAACCTTAGTAAAAAATACTTTATTTATTTTTTCAGAACATTCAGTACTTCTAACAAAAAGTTTTATCCTTTGTGATTGTAAAGTTTCCAAAAGCTGATCATTTGTTCAAATTTTTCAAATGAAACGATGATTTGATTTTATCACCAAACAATTCTCGTGTTACAACTTCTAGAAGTGGTGCACCACCAAAATGTGGTACACGACATAAATATAATTTAACTCTTTTATAATTTAAACCAATACAAATTTCCTTTTCTTAACGAAATGTGTGACAGGTTATGCCAAAATGTCAAATTATCTGCCATAGGGATAAAACAGAGGGAATTTGATTGGTTCATCAGCTACATTAATTTACGGTGTACCGTTTGGACCAAAAGTGACAAAATTATGAAAATCGGATTTTGAAATTTTTGATTTTTGAAATTTCCTTTTATGTGAAATTCCCTTTTATGGTAACGATCTACGTTACACAAATTTCCAAAAATGAGAATTATGTGTTACGGAATTTCCTGTTTTGGAAATTTGTGTAACGCCGATCACCACCATAAAAGGAATTTCACATAAAAAGAAATTCGTAAAAGGAAACTTCAAAATTTCAAATTTGAAATTTCCAAAAAAGGCAATTTCGTCCAAAAATAAATGATCAGTCATCAAATTCATGATCTAACATTCTTAGGTTGGATCACAATTTGATTGACCCAAATCATCC
>QZLH01000165.1:59485-89891 GCA_003833135.1 Oehlia diaphana | reverse complement strand
TTTTTTTTTATAACTGGGAACTAACTATTACTAATTAATATTAGTAAATGTCAGTTACCGAACATAAAGAAAGGGCAAGTCCGATCTATTGTTAAACTAAAAAAATAAAAAAATTTCTAATGAAAAAAAAATCTGATCTGTTGTTAAAAAAATTTCAAAAAAAAAAAAAATCCTAAAAAAATTTCTAAACGGTCTATCATTAAAAAAAATAATAAATGAAAATTACTAAACGATTTTGTGGTTAAAAAAAAATAAAAATAAAAAAACTACTAATCGTAAAAAGAAGAGCGATATTGATTTTAAAATTTTACAATTTTATTAACTTAATAAGTTAATTGTCTAGTATTAAGCAAAAATAATTTAAAATATTTTATATTAGTAAATAATCAATATGATTTGCTGATCAACTACTTAGGCGCAGACAAATCATGTGTTAGGCAATTTATACAGGCTAATCTAAATGTTAGGTAATATTTTTATAGATTAATTTTTTTTTATCAAAATTATTTTAGTTTATTAAATAAAAAGTTAAAATGTAATAAGAACTGAATAGACAAAAAGATTATTTTTTTATTTTTTTATTATTAATAAAATGATTAATAAAAAAAGATTTTTTTACAATGACAACAAATAATTTAAAAATAAAATAAATGAATACATTTTCATCCATTATAATACCTTATAAAATCTTTGATCCAATAGATTTCATATGTAAATTGAAGTATCTTCTTTAAGGACATCTCTTTTATAAATAAGTTCATAAGAATAATAAAATTAATATTACACTATTATATATTATTATATAATACATTTCAATTTAAGCATATCAATTAGCAGTGATGAAGTCACCGCACATTAGAATCCTCTAGTTTTATATTAAAAAACCAATAGCCCAATTTTTTACTAAAATTGATTTATTTTTTATTAAAAAAAAACTAAAAAAACTGAAAAACTGATTTTTAATAAAATCAGTTTATTTTATTAAAAAAAAATTGAAATACCAATTTTTTTAGTAGAATCATTTTATTTTATTAAAAAAAACTGACATACTGATTTTTTTAATAAAATCAGTTTATTTTTATTAAAAAACAACCAGTAGTCTGATTTTTTAATAAAAACAGTTTTTTTTTATTAAAAAAACCAATACACTGATTTTTTAATAAAATTGGTTTTTTTATTAAAGGGTTTTTTTATTAAAAAAACTGATACACTGATTTTTTATCATAAAAAAAACCAATACACCGATTTTTGTAATAAAATCGGGTTTTTTATTAAAAAAAACCAATACACCGAATTTTTAATAAAATTAGGTTTTTTATTAAAAAAACTAATACACGAATTTTTTAATAAAATCAGGTTTTTTATTATACAATAATATTTTTTTAATAAAATCAGTTTATTTTTATTAAAAAAACTGACATATTGATTTTCTAATAAAATCATTTTTTTTATGCTAAAAAAATCGGTAATACGATTTTTTAATAAAATCAGCTTTTTTTTATTAAAAAGCCATGATGAAACAATTTATTATCATTTTTTATTTAATATAATCCAATTCCCCCGAATAATACTAATATAACTCACAAATGATCGGCATGCACTTACTATTAACTCTAAGCAACTTTTTTTTCATAGCAATGCTACGCAAATCCAAATCTTAGTTCAGAAAGATTTTTGTTACTAATATAATGTGTTTCACATTTATTTGTTAAAATTGTTCGTTTTGCACTTTTTTCTATTAAAGTATTAATAAAATGGTGCGAAACTCTCCATTTATACATTGTTAAAGTTGTTCGTTTCGCACTTTTTTCTATTAAAGTATTAATAAAATGGTGCGAAACTCTCCATTTATTTGTTAAAATGGCGCGTTTCGCACTTTTTTCTATTAAAACATTAATAAAATGGTGCGTTTCGCACTTTTTTCTATTAAAATATTGATTAAATGGTGCAAAACTCACCATTTATTTGTTAAAATGGTGCGAAACTCGCCATTTTATTATGTGAGTTATCTTCAAATTTACCGATCTACGCAAATTCAATTTATGGGTTTAAAAAGTAATCTTATATAAACTCTATGCAAACCCGTTTGTGAGTTATATCAGTATTATTTGGGGTCCTTGCGGAACCCTAACTAAAAACAAATTTTTAATTTTTCATATGAAAATAGAGAAAATTTAGGAAATTATTTATTTAAAAAATGTCACGTGATGATCTCTATTATGTTCGTTGACTGTAAAAGTTCAAAAATTTTATTGATCAGCAAAAGTAATTTTTCTTTAAAAAACCTACTATTTGATGGCTCAAATTAATACACAATGAAATTGCCACAGGAAAGCCCAAATCGCAATTTTACTCTAATGATTACACTATTCAATTCATATTCAGTTTCTTTAATATTAATATTAATATAAACTAAACTTAGATATATATTTAAATTAATTAAATATAATAATTAATATAATTCTTCCGGAAGAAGATCTTACCCATAATCTGATAATGAACAAGGTAACCTCAGACGATCATTTTTTAAAAAATTTACCCAAGAATCTGGAACCAAAAATGATTAAATTCTAGATTTATATAGATTGACATTTCAATTTCTAAATTTAATTTGATGATTTTTTGCATAAACATTATAGTGGGTTTAAAATGTTTCTGTGTTAGTAATACTTTAGTATATGAAATTTTAGTTTCTAGTAAACAAATTTTTTTTTCGATGTCGAATAATAATTTTTCCAAATAACAAATACCAATATGATTAGACATTTTTTTGTGTTATATCCGAAATTGATACAAATATATGATTCATAATTAATAAATCGGCCGATGATGATGCACAAGGATTATCTACAAATTTGGATTAGATTTGTGATCAAAAATCCAAATCAAATTCGGAATTTGGATTAACATTGAAATATATTTATTATTATAATTATTTTTCAGCGTCTCTAAGAAAATCAATTGGTTCTTTATTAATGCAAAATTATATAATATGCAAATGTACAAAATATAAATAACAAAAAAAATGTTCTAGACCTGGTAAACGTACAAACGCTAAAAGAATTTTAGTACCTTTACGTAAATGATCTATAAAGGAGTTATCTTTTTTTGATTGGTAACACGCATTTCTTTATTAACAGTTAACATAATACATAATACAAAATTTCACTTAACAAAAAAAAAAAAAAAAAAAAAAAAAAAAAAAAAAAAAAAAAAAAAAATATCAAAAAAAAAAAAAAAAAAAAAAAAAAAAAAAAAAACAAAGAAAATGTATAGATTGTATTAATTCTCTAACTTTCGTTAAAGTGTCGTTGACTTTTCTTTTTAGTGTAACGTTGCATTTTTAGTCACTTGATCGAGCCATACATTTTTGAATAAATTTTTTATTTGTTTGTAAAGTTTCTTACCGCGGGTAATTCCGTAACTTGTGAAACATCGAAACATCGCAGTTAATGCATAACTGATAATAATAATAATTTCCAAAAATATTAAAATATCACATTTTATTAGAAAATTCAATCGTATCACTTACAAAATAAAATCATTAATTACAAAAAGTTAGATTTTGCCGAGAAAAGGAATAAATTTAATATATTTACATGTTTAAAAGTTCAGATTTTGTCGAAAAAAAGAAGGAAAATTACGAAAATTACGTGTTTAAAGATTCAGAGATTTTGCCGAAAAAAAAAAAAAAAAAATAATAAATTTATAATTTGAAAAAAATAAAACACTAATTCTATAGTTAACGATGTCTATAAAAAAAAATAAAAAGGAAGAGAATTTATAAAAAAAAATTGATCATAAAAAAAAATGTTTTTATAATAAAATAATCATAGCATAATTTTTTTTTCTTATCAAATTCAAATGCTTCAACCTACAATTTTACTATTGATTCTTGAATTTATTTGTTCGCATAGTTCTTTATATATAATTTTATTATTTACAGTTGTAGAATTCCATAACTCTCTTACAACCTTATCTACAACGCACTTTTTGTATATCCTTTGAGCTTGCTTTTTGATAAAAAAATTTAATAGCGCGGGAGACCTTATGTGAACTTTTCTGCGAGACGGTTTTGGTTTAAATGAATTAACAGTATCTTCAAAATCTTTAGGATTGTTTACGGGCGGTGGAAAAAGTTGCATTCCATTGGCAGCTTCGTGATGTAACATTTGAACTTCTTGACTTAAAGACGACATTATTAATTTTTTTTTTTTTTTAAAAAAAAAGGAGAGAATTTTTTTGTACTTTTTTTTTTGTACTTTTATTTTTATGAACAATATGAATCATAAGGTTAAAGAAAGAGAAGTTCAAGAAAATTTCTACCCATTTTATAAAGATTTTTGCAAAGTAAATTCGTTATGATATAATAATTTACACAAAATAGAACACGGTGATAATAAGGCATGATGAATGTCACAAGCGTCAAGTGACTCACTTCAAAAAGTTAAACTCGGGGTTAAGTCTTGTGATTTAAATTAATCTTAACGAATTACGCAATAGAGTGGCGTTTATGTTCCGAACTTTACCGATTACATGTAGCGTGATTTTTTTCTCTCATAATATTGATTATTTCGCTTCTCGGTTGAAAAGTTGTGTAACAAAAGTTGGTTTTACCTAAAAATTAACGTAGATTTCTTATGTAACATAAAAACAGGTAGAATATTTTGACACCTTGGCATGTTTAGCCATCTGGCATAAATATTTATATCGTGTGATGTCACATAACCAAAAATTTATAATTATAAATCTTTATTTATTATTTCGATCATTTTTTTTTTTTTTTTATACATTGATAGGGCTCATATTTACAATGAGAGAACGAATTTATTTATTATTACTTTATATGGAACACTGATGTTCCCCTTGATGTAAATACTCTGATTATAGCCCCTAGTGTCTAGAATGTGGCTAATTATTGATTTATTTCATAATCTCTTTTTTTTTTACGAACATCATCGAAATCTTTTTTTTTTATTAATCCTATTTTTTTTACGAACATCATTGGAACAAAGAACAAATTCGATAAACTCGCTAATATTTATGCATTATTTATTCATTACAATTGTAATTGTTTTGGATTAATAATCATTATTCCTATTATTCCTCCGGTTTATTCCGATGTTGATCCAAGTACCAACTAATTTTGATTTCTGTATGACAATTGTGCCATGTTCTAAAATTTATCTTTTTTTTTAAAAAAAGAAATTTTTGTGTTTAATTTACAAATATATTCAAATAATAAAATAATAATTAATTTTCTAACGAATCTCGTTCCTTTAATGATTTTCTCCCAACTTTATGTAAGTCGGTTTATATGCTAGCAAAAAAACTTTATCCTATATTATTAATAGTTATTAATATGACATTAAACTTTTATAACCCTATAAGACAGACTGTCATAAAGACGTCTTTTTTAATGATAATGAGTTTAATACATTATTAAAACACTTAATATTTTTTATCTTTAATTTTATTTCCTCTTCACGTTACCGTTCAAAAATTTTATAATATAATACTTCATTAAACAGTAAAATAAAATAAAATTTATTAATATTATCTTAGGATGACTAAAAAAAAAAAAGTTTTTATTTTTAAAACAATTTCAAATTTTATAAATGTTTCAATATTATACACTTTATCTTAATTCGTAAATCGATATAAATACAGTAGTAATCTGATAACTTTGATAAGTTTGGATTAATATAATTATATCTAAGGATCTATATTAATTTTTTTATTTTATTTTTATTTTTATCGATAGTAGAACCTATGTCCAGTACAAACTACAAATACAAAGTAAAATAAGTACTTAAAGCAGAATATAAAAACTGAGATAAGCCAGCATAAGCGATTAAACGACCGTCTTGTCCACTGATATGAAAGTGTCCTATGTTTATAATTAAATTTATTAAATTTAAACATTATAAAAATATATACTGTATTATTGGTTGGAGTAGCTATATAATCACGGGACAGAATGATTGGATGAAAATGAGCCACGTAAACTATAAAGTGTGATCGTTCTGACGCTTTTTGATCACGCTGTATTTTCATTAATTATAACATTAGAAATAACTAATAAGCTTTATATAAATTTTTTATAAATTTTCAGTTTCAATCTATTGTAATCCACTTTATAAACTTTATATAAACTTACCTTTATTATTATGCTTAATAAAAAATATCGGTCTAAATAAATCTGCATGATTCATTTTACAATGATAAAATCATGTATTATGATATCATGTGCACATACCTAATATGGAAAAGCTTAAATCGTATCTTTTAAAAAAATATCATTTTTAATTCAACATACCAAAAATTATAATCGTCCACGTGCTACAAACGTACAAGAATCAACGAAAATAGATATTGTTTGTTTATTATTTTGACTCAAAGTGTCTTAAGTGAAAATTATTTCACATAAAATTATAAGAGCTCTTTTAATTGTAACATAAAATTCTCAATTTTACATTATTAAATATTAATTCATAATTTAATGTCCGCCTACAATATTATTCGATTAATTATTAAGTATTATGAATTTTACCATACAATATTAGCAGTCAGTCAAATTCAAACTCTTTCAGAAATTTAAATGACAATATTATCAAATTTCTTTTTCTCTAAAAATTAATTAAGAGAATTCGGAGATTTCATTTGTTTATTTACTGTATCACCATTTAATGTGTATTAACTGTAAAAAAACATTAATGTAAAGTAATGCAACATTTACTTTGGTTAAAAATAATGCAAAAACATTTCAGATTGACTATCCATTATATTCCATAAGAGTCATTATCATACTTAAGTAATTTTTATAAAATTATTCTATTTTTGTCTTATAAAATACAACTTCATACTCGTTTTCTCTCTTTTTTTTTTTTAATATGATTGGATTTTTTTAATAAAAAAAAAAACTTATCAAGACTGTAGCTATTTTAATATCTTTGATCTGCATGACTTCCGTCATGTTGCTTTTAATTTTGTGTTGTATTACTTTCATAAATTTTGTGTAATTTGCGTTCATATTTATAGTTACCCTGTAAAAAAAGTCAATCCGTTTTTTTTATTCCATCTTTTTTCCGTAAAAGGCTCATATTTCCGGAATTAATAACTTTATATCACGGTATTTATCAAATTATTTGCATTTCCGTGAATAGATCCGTGAAAGGCTCATTTTCACGGAGTTTTTACATAAATAACGGATAAAATTTTTTATAGGGATACACGGTTAATTTTTTTTTTTTTTTAAAAAAAAATACATATTTTTTTTCGAAATAAATATTTTTGAACAAATTATATTATGTCTACTATTCGAAAAGAATTGGTTTATGTAGCAATTCATAAATCAGCATTGTTAACTGATTATAACATTCATGATGATTTTCACAAGCAATTTGAATTTCAAAAACAAATAATTCTTGCTAATAATTCTCTTACTGATGATGAAAAAACTGAGGCAATAAAAATATTAAATATTGATTATGATCGAGATAAAGTTATAGAAAATGAAGGAACAAGAAGAATTTGTGAAAATTGTAATCAAGAATGTTTAGCTACATTATACTGTGAATTTTGTGTTCGAAATTATTTAAAATTAAATTTTGTAAATTGGACATCTAGGAATGATAATATAGATAATTTAATACAAAAATGTCAAATGGAAACTTATGCACCATATAAAATAATTGAATGGATTCCATATGATAATTTTGAAGACATTAAATATCTAACAAAAGGTGGTTTTTCTGAAATATATACAGCAACTTGGATTGATGGGGGATATGAAGAATGGGATTCTAAAGAACAAAGATTAATAAGATTAGGATCTATGAATGTAGTTCTTAAAAGTTTAGAAAATGTTGAAAGTGCAAATCAAAGTTGGTTTGAAGAGGTTTGTAGTTAAAATTAATTCAATATAATTAAAATTAATAGATATTTATGTATTTGTAAATTATTATAGGCAAAATCACATTTAACTATAAGTAATATATATGAAGATGTTGTCGGGTGTTTTGGTTTAACACAAAATCCATCAAATAGAAATTATATGCTTGTAATAAGAAAAATGGATATTGACTTAAAAAAATATTTGCAACAGAATCATAATCTACTCACATGGAAAGAAAAAATTAGTATTGTATATGAAATAACTAGTGCACTTTATTGGATTCATAGTGAAAATGCAATTCATAGAGATTTGCATTCTGGAAATATATTGTATTCACAATTTAATAATACTTGGGATATTAGTGATCTTGGATTTTGTGGACCTGCTGATAAATCATCAAAATGCATATATGGAAATCTTCCTTACATAGCACCTGAAGTCATTATAGGAAAAGATTATACTTTTAAATCTGATATTTATAGTATTGCAATTCTTATGTGGGAAATTTCTTCTGGACAACTACCATTTATCAATTATAAATATGATGATTATGATCTTGCAATGGATATAATTAATGGTATGAGGCCGAAAATTGTATCCGAAATTCCTTTAGAATACAAAAAATTAATGGAACAATGTTGGGATGCTGATCCATCAAGAAGACTTGATATTTTTACACTTGATGAAAAAATGAGTGAAATTCATTTATTATATCAAAATAAACCGGATGAGTTAACTCTTCAATCAAATCATGTAAATATTAATGACTTAGAGATAAATAAGACAAATATGAATTATACAAGTAGCAGATTATTTACAACTAAAGTTTATCAATTTGAAAATTTTCCTGAACCAAGAAATGCAACAAAAGGTATTTATTAGTTTGGTTTATTGAATTTTAATTTAAAATATATGCTTTATATATATAATGCAACTAATGTGTCTTTTTTTTAAATATCAACATCAATAGAAGAACAAAAAGGTTTAAATTACTAATTTTTTTATTTAATAATTTATTTTTAATTATAAATGTTTTTCTTTTAATGTTTCAATTTCTTATAGCATTTTACAGTAAATCATATAACTTCTCCATTCCCTACAATGGTAAGTATTTATCAGTTTGTATAAATTGCAACAAGATATTAATTAAATTTTGTTTTTAGTTGATGATTTTGATAGCCAGATTTCCAAAGGTAATTTTATTTATATAAAAGCTTTTTATTTATTGAACTCACTCAATTTAATGAATAATTATTTATTAATTTATAGATGATAATAGTAAAAGTGAATTTTCCAAAGAATTTATTAAGTTACAAATAAATGGTTAGTGCAATTAATTTTATTGCTCACTAACTGCAAGAGTCTAATTAAATAAGTGCATATATATATAGATATTAAAACCGATTATAATGAAGAAAAAATAATGCCACAACATATTGCTATTGATGGTATAAATTAAATTTGTTATTTAGGCTTTTAAAATATCATAATAAAGATTAATGTGAAAAAATTTTATTTTTTTTGTGTAGATGGAGATGAGATGTATAATGATCCAAATCTTCATTCAGAAGAACAAGATGAATTGGAAATACCTGATGGTAAGAATTAATTTCTCTAAGTTTTAGTAGAATACTTTATTTTAATTCACTAAAATATTTTATAAATGAATTTTAGATCTTTAAATTGTTTAAATATAAGTGATTTTTTTTTTTACAAATTTACTATTCTGTCAAAATTTTTTTTTACTAACAAATTATTTAACACTAAGACTAGAGTAGCAAAATCTATTGCAAAAGTTTCTTAGTTTGTAATTGGATAATTCATTGTTATATTCTTTATTTATCCAACATTAAGACTAGAGTAGCAAAATATTTTGCAAATTTTTTAGAGTTTGTAATTGTTATAACTTATTAAATAAATATTTATAATGGAATAATAACAATATTTTTTTTAATGATTAAATTAATACCAGCTGAAATTATCATAATGTAGGCTGAGATTATTATGCAAATCAATTTGGTCTTAACATTAAAATATTCGCTTAAAAAATTTCCACTCTAAAAAGTTTAGATATAAAAAAAAGTTGGTGCTTAATAAACAATTCCAAATTTTACTAAATTTTTTTTTTTTTACATAAAATAAATGATTCAGTTTATTAGGATCATACAGATTTTGATGGACTAGTATTTTTTGGTTAACTGTTATATAATTGCAGTATACTATTTTGTTAATAAATTTCTAACATCAATAACTTAATTATAATAGCTCTGTTCATTTCCGGTCGGTTGCATTTTTCGGTCGGATTTTGTTGTACAAAAATTATCCAATAAAATTTTTTTATTTTCGATCGCAAATTGAACTGCTTTAGATTGAAATTTAGTTCGAACTCCTTCTATTGATATATATTTTTTTCTTAAATGTCACGTAAACAGAAATTTTCATATTTTGGTTGGTTATTTTTGGCGTTCGACCAAAAAAATCCAAAAAATTGGGCTAAAAGTTCAGAAAATGGTTGCGTTGTACAAACTGAGCTGCCCAATCAAAATTAACTTAAAATCTGACCGAAAAATGCGACATGAACAGGGCTAATGTGTATTACGCATTTACGCTAGAATTTTAATATTAACTAATAAAAACCCACTTACATTTAAGTAGAATAAAGACAGGACCCCGAAATATATATAGAAAGGTCAGAGGCAGCCAAAAAATTTTTACTAATAGCTGTACGCATTCTTTCAGGGCCGGAATTATGATAATTTTGGCGAGTGACCAAAAAAGGCAATATCTTTTCACCAGGAATTATCTAAAAAAGGAAAGATTTCATTTTTTTTGGGCTGGCTGTACGCAAACTCGGATCTGACCTTTTTATGTATATTTTGGGGATCCTATAAAGACGCTTTATCGTAATATTCAATGAAGTTCCGACCATCGAGTATTTTGAGTAAAAAGTTCATTTGAAACACATAAAAATTGCAACAACATAGCAGAAATTATTCCACTATTGAATAGTATATTTTTTTTTTAATTATTATGTATAGAAAATTTAATTTGTGTTTACTATGTATGTGTAATAACTATAATTATTCATCACGATATGACAAAAGAATTCATTTAAACAAGACTCACATAAAAAAAAAATAATAAGTAAATATTTATATATTTAGCAAATTTGCAAATATTAATAGTACATTAATACATAACTCTACTACTAAGTAATTTTATTAATTACTGTACAGTACCATTATTAATATGTTTTAAAAATAAAAAATAGCGACTAGAGATAAGTAATTATCAGTCAAATTGTTTAACCATTATTCTGATACAGTCTTATTCTCGAAACGAACAATCATAAAACTAATTTTTCAATCATATTATCTCATATAAAACTTGATATAATATTATATACCGAACTTTTATTTTATTATATTTTTTATTTTACTTTAAAAACTAATACAATGATGGGATCCTGACGAGAAAATGAGCTAAACAACTAAAGAAATAAAAAAACCCCCCAATCTAAACGAAAGAACCAACCTCCACAAAAGAGATCATCCTGCCTGATATTTTGTACAAAACAACAACACTAGGCATGACCAGCACTGTTGAAGAATGGAACAAGAAAAAAAGAAGAAAAAAAAGAAAAAAATACAAAAAAGAATTATTATCATCTAAAAAATCTATATAATTCTTATATTGTAAAAAGGTGGTCCATTCTCCCGAATGTGAATAATTAGAATAATAAGGACAAACCACAAAGGAGATGGAGACCTGGTAGAGTGAAGGATCTGGAGGTGAACAGATGTTCACGAGGTGTAATCAGCGGTTCGGGGTTAAGAGGTGAAGGAGTTTCTTCCACGTGAATGCTCAGAGATCCATGGGTAAGAGTGGTCGAAGATGTACGGTTCTGGGAAAGACGTCAAACACGTCATTTATTCTTTTTAATAATACCTTGTGTGCGTTCCCAAGCACGTAGGAGAGAATTGTGTTGAAGCCAAATAGTTTTGTAAAGAATTTGCTGAATAGACAGAAAAAATTCAAAACAAACTTTGAGGTACAAGTTGATGTAAAATTAAGTAAATTTCATGAGAGGAACCAGAAACAAGTGGGACATCGTCATCAAAGTGTGTGTAACGATTAACACTGTCTGGAATAAGGGAATTAAATTTTTGAGTATGAGAATCAATAAGTGAAATAAGGATATTTTTGTGATTTTTTAAAGTGGAATTAATAAAAGGTATAAGATTGGCACAATATCCTAAATGATTATTAGTGTCCGGATGGTTTGAGCATATCGGGCAAGGTATACCATTATCCGGGTATAAGTTAGGGTAATGTTTGAGCAGGACATCACCACATGGAAGAATGTGGTTCAAACTCTTGATTTTGAAAGCTTGGTATGCTGAGTTACATTCACTACAGATATCCGAAGCGGAATTATGATAAATCCAATCTTTTGTAAGCGCCCAATGAATAGAATTAACATCAAATGTTGAAAAATCGAAATAAGTGAAGAATTGCCCAGGAAGTCGTTAAAGACGAAACTATCCGTAATTGTGTGAGAGAATTTTCTATCGTCGCGATCAATGGGATCACTATATACTGAAATTTCCCATAATTTATGCAATCTTAATTCCGGCAAAAGTTAATATTCTTAATCACATGACAGATTTGTATAGTATATAAAAATAAATTTGCCTTTTAAACTATGTAATTGCTGTTCTTTTCATAAAATAAATAAATAAACCACGAGTTCGATTAATCATTTTTAACCAGTTGAAAATGAACCATTTTTTTATAAATTTTATCAATTGATGCAAAACATAATTGATCTAAATCCTAATTATTAAATAATTAAAGATAGGAGTGGGTAAGAATAAACAAATAATTTAATGTTAATATTTCAGTCAGTATTAGAAATATGTTTATTGATCAGTTATATTAAAATAATAAATTACAAACTAAAAAATTGCCATATTTTATTATTTTAGACTGGGTCAAATTAGTAAACAATATATATATATATACAGTAATAATGAATTCAAGTGGTTAAATAATTTAGTAAAAAAAACTTTTAACAAAATCAATTCATAAAAAATACATTTGCATTTAAATAACCTAAAAGTCTATAAAATTATTATTAAAAAAAAATTTAGTAATTTAAAATCATACAAAATTTGAAATATTCTAAAAATTAGAAATATCAATTCCTTACCATCAGGAATATTAAATTCATCTTGTTCTCCTGAATGAAAATTTGGATTATTATATATTCCATCATCTAATAAATAACATCAATTATATATTTTATTATTATATAAGGAGATGAAATAATTTATGTCATAGTAATTGTCATACCATCAATATTAATATGATGTCCCATTATTCGCTGTGACAATATTTCTTCCCGATTATAATTATTTTGAATATCTAAACAAAAAGGTGTGGAAAGTATTAAACAATATATTTACAATTGGCAAACAATAAAATTAATTTTATTTACCATTTATTTGCAACTCGTTAAATTCCTTAGATAAGTTGCTTTTACTATTATTATCTAAAAAACCATTAAAATAATGGTCCATTTAATTAATTCATAAAAGCGAAATCAAGAACTTTTTTTAGGAAAATTACCTTCAAGAACCCGATTATTAAAATCGTCAACTAAAGAAAAATATTCAATCAATATCATTCGATATCATAAATATCATCACACTTGAATATAAACCGATAAATACTTACTATTATAAGGAATGTTAAAGCAATACGATTTACTATGGAATGCTTCAGAAAATTAAAAGTATTAACAAATGTAGTAAGAAAATCATTTATAATCAATTAATTTATACCTTCTTGTTCTTCTATTTATTTAAATTAAAACAAAATAATATTAGTTTTAGAAAATAAATAAGCAAAATTAAGTAAATATACTATATTACCTTCTGTAGCATTTTTTGGTTCAGGAAAATTTTCAAATTGATGAACTTTACTTTTAAATAATCTGCTACCTGTATAATTACTATTAATTTCATTTATTCCTGAATACTTTTTTGCTTTTGATTGAATTAATTCATCTGGTCTATTTTGACACAATAAATGAATTTCACTCATTTTATCAAAGAATGTCTGAGTATCAAGTCTTTCTGATGGATTGGCATTCCAACATTGTTCCATTAAACTTTTATATTCTAAAGGAATTTCTGAAACAATTCTTGGTCTTATACCATTAATAATATTTGTTGCAAGATAATAATCATTTTCATAATTTATAAATGGTGGTTGTCCAGAAGAAATTTCCCACATAAGCATGGCAACACTATATATATCAGATGCTAAGGTATATTCTCTTCCTGCTATAACTTCAGGTGCTATATAAGGAAGATTTCCATAAATACTTTTAGTTGGTTTATCAGCAGGCCCACAAAATCCAAGATCACTAATATACCAGGAATCATTTATTTCTGAATATAATATATTTCCAGAATGTAAATCTCTATGAATTGCATTTTCTTCGTGAATAGAACAAAGAGCATTAGTTATCTCATATGTAATTTTAATTCTTTCTTTCCAAGTGAGTTGATTATGGTTTTGTTGCAAATATTTTCTTAAATCAGTATTCATCCTGTCTATTACAAGCATATAATTTCCATTTGATGGATTTTGTGTTAAACCATTACATCTGACAATTTCTTCATACATATTACTTATAGTCAAATGCGATATGGCCTATAACAATTTATAAATCAAATATTAATACCCTGTTTAATCTTTAAATATATTTATATAATTTAAATTACAAACCTCTTCAAACCAACTTTGATTTGCATCTTCAACATTTTCTAAACTTTTAAGTACTACATCCATAGAACCCCATCTTGTTAACCTTTTTTCTTTAGAATCCCATTCTTCATATTCTCCATCAATCCAAATTGCTGTGTAAATTTCAGAAAAACCACCTTTTGTTAGATATTTAATATCTTTTAAATTATCATATGGAATCCATTCAATTATTTTATATGGTACATTAGTTTCCATTTGACATTTTTGTATTAAATTATCTATATTATCATTCCCGGATGTCCAATTTGAAAATTTTAATTTTAAATAATTTCGAAAACAAAATTCACAGTATAGTGTAGCTAAACATTCTTGATTACAATTTTCACAAATTCTTCTCGTTCCTTCATTATTTCTAACTTTATTTCGATCATAATCAATATTTAATATTTTTATTGCTTCAGTTTTTTCATCATCTGTAAGAGAATTATCAACAATGATAGTTTCTACCATAAATTCATTTTGTTTGTGGATATCATCACGAACGTTATAATCGATTGACATGTTTGCATTATTAATTGCTACATAAACCGATTCTCTTCGAATAGTTGACATGATATAAATTTCTTTAGAAATTTAAAAATATTAGAAATAAAAAAAAAAAAATAGTTTTTTGAAAGAAAAGGTAAAAAAAAAAAAAAAAATTATTTGAAACTAAAAAAAAAAAAAGAGATGCAGGCGGTGCAAAGTTAAATAAATTATGTATTAGTAATCAAATCGAACGCCAAACTCACTGATCAACCGCGGCATGCCAATCTTTGGTCAAAATTGTTAAACCTTTTTTCCGTTTCCTCACATTCTTATTTTATTTTTTATCATTTATTTTTTTTTTAAATAATAATAATAAAATAATAATTAATATTAATTAAAAAAAAAAAAGAAATAGAAATAAAATATGTAATTAAACAGTAGGTTCATTATTATTTTTTTTCTTTTTAGTCTTATGATTAATCCGTAAAATGTTGATCATCTTACAGCAATCAAACTAACCAAAAGTTGGTTGGGATCCGTCCAAAATCTCGGAATCCCGAATTATCCCGACATTCAAATCCCGATACTCAAAATCCTGACAAAATCTTAATCCCAAATGTCATAATCCATAAAATTTCATTTTTCATTTCGGTATTTGAATTTCGAGCTTATGAAGTGCCGGGCTATGAAATGTCAAGACTATGGTATTTTGATTTTTTGGGATTTTGAATATCGGGATATTATACCTTGAGCTTCAGGATTTCGTACCAAACCCAGTTGGTTAGTATGATACGTGCGAAATTTTGGGAATAAATAATAAATTATTTATCTATTTACAATTTACAAGTAATACCATGCCACAAGCATTTTTCAAGAATCTTTTTTTACGCTAATTTTGATATAGCTAATCTAGGTAAACCATATTGATTCACTACACCTGTTTTATGTATAGAGGTATTTAAAGAATACTTTTTTTCTAAACACTAGCTGGACATATTTTACTATTCACAATAAAATTTACATAGCGGCGGATTTATGAAATTTGGCAAAAACCCCTGTTGCGCCCTCGGGAATTAAAATTGTCTTACAGAAACATGTGATATCGATATATCGATCAAGCTTTTCCCTATAAAATGTCAAGGAATGACGCACCTTTAATACTAGGGAAATGGGTTAGATAGTAGAAAAATTGGTTAGACGCAAGATTTGGGATACAAAAATTTTTTGGGCTCATTTTTGACTGCCACTAATAAATTTTGGGGACTTAATAAAAATCTTGTGGTTAAATACTGTCAATAACTTGACATGACAGGAAAATTTTGGGGTATTTCATAAATCCGTGATGATATCATTGGTGCATCATTAATAAAATTGAGGTTGTACAGAAAGTTGTTGGGTTCATAAAGTAAAATATTGTTGGAATATCCATGAAATGAACATATGGTAATTTGATAAAATTCGGTTTTGTCGTCGAAACTACGATTATAATTTAGATTTTATTAAGTATCCATATTAAATATCTATGAAAAAAATTTTGAATTTTGGAAAAATTAAGAAATAATTCTTATGTAGCTTCTTCAATCTTGTTAGATTTAACAACCAATATTTATAATCATATGATTTATTTACAATGTCTATTAAAAATCAATTGAATCAAATTTAATATTTTTAAATAATGAGATTGAAATTTAATAGCTTCATATAAATATCTATTTTGTGAAATTGAAAAACCAAAAATATTCAAATTTTTTAAATTTTTTTGTGATTTAACAAAATTTTTTAAATTATCAATATTTTGATGGATTCAAAAGTCATAAAAAAAAGTGAGATAAAAAAATACAAACCTTTTATAAACATAAAAACTAAACCAAAAATTAATAAGTACCAAAGAACTATATTCGAATAAAAAAAAAGAGGATTCTGTATAGACATGATCTATTTTAAAGTACTTGATGAAAAAATAATTGAGATCATTATACAACTGTATTAGGTTTGGCAATAAATGATATAGGTGTAACTTGTAAGTATTCATATTTATGTAATTAACATTAATATTATTAATTTTAAATTATGAAAATTGGGAAAATTTTAGGTAATTTCTGAACATATTCAAAATATGGCAATTTGCGAACTAAATCTAGGAGTATTGATTGGCTCAAAACTTGCTAATCACAAAGGAGATATAGCTCGAAATAACTATTCAATTGCTGTAAGAATGTTTCTTGTATCATAGTATGTTAAATGTATTTTACTAATAATTAATATTATGTAGCCAAAATTTTTAGTTGACAAAAATGCACATTTACAAGAACACCCATTGATTTCGAAGAGCGTGAGTTTATGGTCAAATGTTATATTACTTTGTATATGAACTTAATAATGAGTTATCAATGCTTGTTTTTGTGCAATGGATAAGATCCCCAGAAAAATTAGGCAATATATACTATTTTTACGTTACTTTGGTGAAACAAGTGTTATTAATGTAACCGCTATATATTGATCGCTGGATTTCTTGAAATAGCAGCAAATTAAGTATATTATAATTGATAGAGAAAATCTGGTCACATTTAGATAAAAACTCGGTATTATTATTCAGGTTATATTATTAGTATTATCCAGATTGTTTTAAAATCAATATTAATTTTCAGAGTATAATCGGGGTATTTCAATCCAAATATAAATTGGAATATTTTTATTCAGAATATTCCTAGAAATTTTTTTTTTATATTGAATCTTTAATTTTAATTTTAATATAAATTGAAATTTTTTCAAATTTATTTGGAATATTTCTAGAAAACTTTCTTATATAGAATTTCAAATTTTGACTTAAAATATCACCCACAATGTAATCGGAATGTTTTCAATGATTTTCAGGATATTTTCAAAATATCTGAGAAATAATCAAAATTTTTTATAAAATCTTATAAGTTAGGACCAGGCCACCGTGCACTCAAAGAGAATTTACAAAGTGCGTAGCACTTATAGGGATTTCTTTGTACTAGCTGTACGTATTTTTTCAGGACTGGAATTATGGTCATTATCCATAATTGAAACGTTTCTCAAAAATTAAAAAAAAATGAAAATTCGTGAAACTTGAAAACCCTGCGAAATGTTTTGCAGTTTTTTTAATATAATACAAGGGCATATATTTAAAAAATGTGCGCAAGCGAAATTATCTATAAAGGAAAGATTATGTTTTTTTGGCTAGTTGTACGCAAACTTGAACCTAACCTTTTTATGTATAATTCATGGCCCTGTTAAGAAAAGTTTTTACAGTATTCATTTTTTAATTGTTAACAAATGGAAGTAAAAATTAATAAAATGTAATTAAATATCGTTCAGAATACCAAAAAAGACTTACATACCGAACTTTAAATTACGAATTCGGTTTGTAGCAAATAACAATTATGCAGTAGATTGCTTTCCAAATCAATTTCCTCCAAATGTAAATATTCAGTAACTTCACCAGTACTTATTCGAGAAAATGATTTCTTTAAATTAGACAAGATTGAACTTGTTACCTTCTGACTTTGCTTATATCAATATTCGGGCGAATTTCTATTGATGTAATACCATAATCGTAACATTATTCAGGAGTTACATTGATGCTAGCCTTTCATAGGAAGATGTACGAGCTTGCAACTAATTCTCTTTCAATAAAAATTAATTTCATTAAAAAAAATTTCACTTGACATTTAAGAAATAAATACTATTTATTCAAACAAAAAAGAGTAAATCTAGAAAAAAATATACATATCATACATAAAATACATAAATTTATAGAACAAGAATATCACTTTTTATAAAGTTAAAAATTCCATTTGATTTAAAATATAATTTATAACCAAAAAAAGGGAGTAATGGAATCAGAAGTGAAAACGTTCCAATGAAAAGTCTTACTTTACAAGCGATTTTAACATTATTTGATTCCTGAAAATTACAATTAAATGGATAATCACCAATAATAGACCTAACTAAAATTATAACTAGCATGAAAAAAAAAAGTTAAATGTGTTTAATTAGTGAAATATATTAAAACAAATACGTTTAAAAATGTAATGTTAAATTAAAAAAAACCTACGAAGCATTATAAGTTGAATATAATATGAAGCACTGTTAAGAGATACAAAAAATATATTAATAATTAATCAAATAATAAAAAGGTAATTTATTTATATTTACCAAAAGCATATTTCTAGATTTTCCCAATCAAGTTTCATGATAAATATAACTTAAATAATTTAATAAATTAAATAAATTAATATAACGTTATAAAAAATATACTATGTTTTACAATTTACTTACATATCACTATTAATATTACATTTCCAAGAAGATAACTAATAAATAAATAATAAAAAAATTAAATAATAAGATAATAAAACTAATAACAAATATAATTTTTTATTTATTTACAAATAGTCGTAAACATCTCTAATTCCACCTAAAGATACCAAATACCAAATTTCTATTTTTTTTTTTTAAAAAAAAAATAACGTTTAAATTAAGTTTATTAAATTTATTGAACTGAAAGATAAAAATGTTACAAGAATATTAACGTTATTTGTAAAAATTCATACCTGTGCCGACACATGTAAAGAAGTAAAGTGCACTAATAATTCTGTAAAAGATTATTACGTAGGTTTTCATGATTCTTATTTTATTTTTTTTTAAATCCGAGAAAATTTTTGGTCTTATAAGTTATTTATTTATATTTTAAACGAAAATGACGTTCGGCTTGGCATCTTGGCATCTTGGCGCTTTTTTTTGCCATATACAAATGCAATTTTTAGCCGACAGTAACAAAAATTATCATCAGAAAAGTAGAAGATTGTCGGATAATGAAATATCAGGTTCAATTTTGAACTTTAGTAACTATATTTGTTCATACTTTGCTGGAACTTGCATTCCGAATTTTCACAATGGTAAATGAAGTGATGGTTGTACAATGGTTATACAATATCTCATAGTAACCCATTTTGCGCCGTTTTGCAGGGTGATCACTCTGCGTGTGTAACAGAACGGGTGCATAGTGATTTTTGAACAGTATATATAGCGTTTAAATCAATTAATTAAAAACTCCCTTTTACCAATGTGACAATGTGACATAGTAGTGAAAATCAAAGTGTCGCACGTGAAAAATTTCCTAACCATAACTCGTTAACGCATATTTCCTTATTTACTAAAAAATTTTAATTACTACATTATACTTTTTTATTTAAAATTTATTATATAAAGTTATTGCAGTATAATTTTTAATCTTGCGGTATATTGTACATCTAAATTAAATTATAAATGTTTTTTTAATAAAGAAGGATACTAAATAAACCTTCTATGTTTCAAATTTATAATGAATTTAAAATTAGTTTAAAAGTTTGACAAAATAATTTACTTACTATACTTAATTAACAATTAAATTAGTAAAACATTTTGCTTAATTGAAATGGAACTTTACCTGTGATCTCGACTCTATATTATCCAAATTTTCTTTAGCTTCTTTATATCCATTATCAAATGCTTCTTCATACAAATGGGCAGTTTTTTCTAAATTCTTATCTGTTCCTATGCCATTTTTATAAAGGGTCCAAGTTTATTTTGTGCATAACGATACTCTATCTTGATCAGTCGACTTTTTATACCTTTCAAATGCCTTTATCTTCATCTTTTTCAACACCATTTTCATATACCAACGATTTTATTTTCTTCATCTGATACCAATAAATTATTTTCCTATATCTTTTTCAGTTCTTATATATACCATTTTCATAAAAAATCCAAGTCTATTTTGTGCATTACTACATCCTTATTTAGCTAATCTTTTTATACCATTCTAGTGCTTTATCATCATCTTTTTCAACACCATTCCCATTATAATAATATTTGCCTACTAAATTATATTGTGCGATTGGATTTTTATTTTCTCTCTATGAAAAAAAAAATTCTGGAAAAAACTCTAGTTTTTATTCCGAAGAAACTCAGACAAGTGATCATTTTTCTGAAAAATTTTTTATACCTCCTTTACTGACTATAAATTGCTTTTTTAAATCTTTTTCTGTGCCTCTACCATTTAAATAAGAGTTCCAAGATTATTTGCGCATCACTATATTCTTGCTCGGCTGATCTTATACCATTCAAAGCTTCAACTTCATCTTTTTTAACACCATCTATTCTCATAACATAAATTGTGCAATTTTATCAGTCGCCATTTTCTGTTGCAAGTTGATGCCAATGAACTGCATGTATGTGTAAACTCGGTATTTCTGGAATTTACTCATCATTTCCGGTAAATGTCTTTCATCAACAAGTGTAGAGTTTTTATTTGATTTAAGTAATGAAACAAGCTTTCGTACGCTTGGGACGTTCATTTGGTACATATCTCCAATATTCTAATTAAAGATAAATAAACGAAAGAAAATATATATTATATACTATCATAATGTGCTTGTATTGTACAGTATATCGAAAGAATAAACTTACCTGTCTACATGTTACTATATTCAATAGGAGTTCCATTGATAATTTCTCCATGTATAGCTAAAGTTAAATTTATCATATTCAATATTTTTAAATAGTTGACATCCACTTGACATTAAACTCCAACACACTATACATATCGGATTTTTTACATACTGAATTGATAATCATTATTGTTAAATCTTTTGGATCTACTTAAGGTATTACGCCAAGTACTTTTGATGTATTACTTGACACTTCAGCAATTTTTATTGATGATCCAATTTAATATTTTTCTGATGTACGAGTTATTTATATTGACAAAAAAAAAAAAAAACAAATAATGATTAATATAATTTATAATTGTAAAATGGAAATATAAATATACATTATCAAATTATTACCAGATCACGATGAATTACATCACGTTCATGTAAACATAACACAGTGTTTGCTAACTGTAATGCTAAGCAAATTTATCCTTCCATTCATATTCATTAAATAATCATTTAAGTAAGTTTTTAATGTAACACTATCAGCATACTCCAAAACTAAAGTATAATTATTTCATTTGATTTATTACATCTGGATGAAATTTTAAAAAAAATATATTAAAAATATATTTAAATGAGAATTATATTTATTTTAATGAATAATCGAAAATGCGCTCATCGATTCCTACTAGTTTCTTTCTTTGTAATTCCATAGAAGTTTATTATATTTGCGTGAAAATGAACCTCTCGATGTAATTTTAACTAAAAAAAAATAATAAATTAAATATACACAATTATCATTCCTGAAGACGTATGGATGAAGTTGCGAACATCCTCCGAGCAATTTTTGGATATTTATTTTTTTTTGGGAACTCTAGCTTCTTTTTGTAAAAAAAAAATTACAACAAAACAAAAAATATTCTGGCTCATTTATTTTTGAAATTGTTTCCCAAATATTTTTGAACAGGATTTCAAAATATAGTTAGCGTCTTGTTTAGAAAATTATATAAATTTATATAAAATAAGTCTTTTTTCACGTCTATGGCGTGTATTTATGTAAACTAATCTATCATATAAATAAAATTTGTGTATTATATTAATAATTAATTGTTGTGCCATATTTTTTTGATTTTAAAATTTAATTTTACATTACCAATGTTCTTTTTCCTTTTTCATACATGAATGATTAATAAACACTCTTGGATCAATGGATCACGCACGTATTTAACTTGAAAAATGAGTTTTAGATATAGGATGGGTGCTTTTTATTTTTAAGACTATTTTATAAATGTCCATTTATTTAGTTTTTTTTTCAAAATGGACACTTAGGAGGTGATTTTAACTTCCGGAGCGTGAAAACTTAGACAAGGATATGTTTTTTCTTATTTAATTGTCCGGAGCGTAGCGAAGGACTATTTATTGTACAGAACTAGATAAATTTGTAGTACCGGTTTAACCCATGTATTTTTTCCTTCCTTCCACCTACGTCACTATAATTTAGCCCATGCTTATTTCCTTTTATATTTTGTATCACATTTTTTGTAACGCTTTATTTTTAGCAACACATTTTGTAACACTTCGTCACATTTTTGATTTTTTGTAACCATTTATATAAATATATGTAAATTATTGTTACTATTAAGCGTATTAAGCGACGGACTATCAACGGTTTCCGTTTTCCTAGTAAAGTACTATTTACTCGTATAGAATGTTGATAATATTTCTGATAAAGAATTCCGGTCTCTCCTTTTCCAATTTCTATTTATCTCAAGAAGAAGTATCCAATGATTGTACCTAGTAGTAACAAAAAAGGGAAAATCCTATACAACGTAAAATTTTTTATAAGGGTTCCGGATCTGACAGATGATCTGATTTCATCCAATCACAATCCGTCATCCGATCCGTCAACAAAATGCACATCTATTTGATAAGTATCTGATTTATCTGATGGATGACGAATATCTAAATTTCAAACGGATGAACGGTTGACGGATTTGAACACTATTGGTGTAATGATCATATTCAGTCAAAGGATTACAAAGCTCTTTTATTTTTTTTTTGCAAAAATTGGTTTAACAAAAATTATCAAAAATGCAAACCCACTTTTTGGGCTTTCTTTTTTTATCATTTTTGTATATTTTTGTTTAATTATTTTAATTATTTTATTTATTATTCTTTATAAAAAATTTTATCCGTTATTTCTGTAAAAACTCCGCAAAAATGAGCCTTTCACGGATCCATTCACAGAAAATGTAAAATTCCGCGATATAAGGTTATTAATTTCGGAAATATGAGCCTTGTTCTCTAAACATTTTTATGCAGAATCCTTAAAAATTTCAAACGTACTTTATTCTTTTTGCATCCAAGTGTCGTTTTAAATAAATATTATCTTCGATACTTTATTAAAAGGCCTATGGTTTTGCGTGATAAAATAAAATGAAATTATTGCTGCGCAACTACAAGCTTTTGTATTCGTAAAAAGTATTATATTTCATCATAGTACCTATTAAAGATTTTTTTTTACGATTTTTAACATCTAAAATGGATTGTAGAAATTGTCGCTATGTTATCTATCTTTCACAAATATTTTAGCTTTTTTACTTTGCGACTAATAAATTTAATATTATTTTATATTAAAATACTAACGCACGTATTTAAATTATCATTGACACTATTACTTTAAATAAGGGGATTAAAAAAATGCTCAAATAACCAAGCATTGCTTAATTTAAAGTTGGTTTACTGATATAAAAGAATTTTGTATATCATATAATTTACACAAACGATTAACCAGTAAAATTATTTCATTAATATAAATATATAATTGAGTTTTTATGTTTTCTAAAAAATATCTACGATTGACGAATAAATTGAATTTTATAAAATTTAATAAATTTAATAAATACGTAATTAATTCGCCAGAGCTAATTTAATATTTCTGAATAAACTATACTACTTTTATAAGCAACATGTCAATTATTTGAAGAAAATTAATTCATGTAATCATTCATAGTGCAAATACTGGTTATAATATTCATGATTATAATAATTTTTGCAACGAAATGTTACTTAAACAGTAAGTGATTATGATCGAATCAAAGTTATGAATAACGAAGAAATAGAAAGGATTTGCGAAAATTAGAATCAGGTATGTTTAGCCACATAATATTGCACATTGTGTTCGAATTATTTAAAAGTACAATTTTTAAATTGGACACCTGAAAATAAAGAAATGACATAACTGTGATTAACTGGAAAGAGAAGTCATACAATATAAGCTAGTGCACATGACATGACTTCATTGAATTTGCCAATTCGTCATCAGTCACTACATGTATTAACCAAGTATTCCAGGGACTGTCCTATTTATGTTACATGAATGCAAAATTAATTGATGATGCTACCTTTTTATGGAATTTTTTAGTTGCTATAATATTCCAAATTTGGTAATTTCATGATTTCAATTCCTAAAATATAATCAAAAATATTCTTCACAAAAAAAATGACACGCTTGGTTCAAAAGGTATTGGTTGAATAAAAGAAAATAAATAGTATGGCTTATGCACTTACAATGAGAGTAAATTGGAAATGATGAACCATAGGCTGACTTGTACACCAAGATTGTCGTTCAAAAATGATGATCTCATTTTGTCATTTACAAGTTTTAAAGTAAATTTTGAAATTAAATCAGGCCAAAATTAGAAAATTGAGGTAGTAAAATCTCAGCCAACATTATGATCACATGACTCAAATGGATCGACAGTCAATTTCATATAGGTTAATTAACCTGATTATATAATCATGATCATCCGTAATCGTAAAAATAACCTCTAAATTCTAACTAAAATTGTAATAAAAATGAAACTATTCTAAAATATCACTAACTAAATCTATATATGTATAATACAAATTAATGAAAATTGCGTCACTGATGAGCCTTCGAGGTGTAACATTTGTCAACATAAATTCTCAAATTCCGCCATTAATATTATCCAAGAAAAAAAAAAAAAATTTTTTTTTTTTGTTCTATTTTATCAAAAAACCAAAGATTTCATAATTTCACACGTCCACTTTTTGAATCCATCATGATTAAACACCATACTGTGAAAGGAAAAACCAATAATATTTTAAACTTTTTGAACTTTTTCATTTGGAATATTGTGTTCTTTTCGCTCATCCAATTTGCTTCAACAAAAGATGCACCATTTGTTGACGAAAAATATGACCCAAGACATGATTTGTATGATTCAATTCTAAACGTAATATTTCCAATATTTTTCGTGATTTTGCTTAATGTTTCAGGAAAACCCGGGTCCATCAAAAACGTAGCATTACCATTACTAGATGATATATTACATAATGTGATCACTTGGGTGATTCCATTAATAATTTCTTTTGTTTATGATAGAAAAATGATGGGAATAATGGTTTATTCAACCTTAAACATGTGTTTACATGTAATTTGTGCACTAGCGGCAATACTTTTTTGGAAAAGAGCAGTTGATTTTGAAAAATATAAAATTTTTTCTACTATCACTTTATTCTTAATATTTTTCTCAACTATAATTACTCCAGTATTTTGGATATTTTCCATATATAATAGTAGAAATACTATTGGTATTCCTTTAACGATAGTATTTATTATATTATTCGGAATATGTTTAGTTACTTTTATATTAGTTGTAATTATTAGTGTATTATCTCATTATTTCCAAAAGGTAAATGAAAAAATGAATGTAGATAAAATATTTTTTACATTATGTATTATTTGTTTTTATGTTCCAAATATTCTTCAAACATTATTGATTTTAACAAAATGGCCAGTTAATTTTTATTTTGTTAAAGCATGCGTGTTTATATTGCTTATAACCTTAACAAGAAATGTATCCTACTTTATTGATAAAATTCCTAAAGACTTACTAGCTACATCAACAAGTGTGACTCAATGTTCAATCAGATCTTTTACAAAGGACATACATGAAATATTTAAGGGGTCACAAATATCAGCGGAAGAAATGCGTCAAATACAGGAAACGATGCAATCAAAAATTGATGAAATGCAGTCAAAAATGAACGAAATGAAATCATCAATGGATAAAATAAAAATTGATCAACTAAAATATGAAAGTGTATGAAAAAGCAATATTTCTCGTCAAAGTTTCTTATATTTCGTTATTTGTATAGTATTATAACTAATAATTCAAATCTAATTTATATATAGTGAAGTAAATAAAAATTATATGTTAAAAATTTTTTTTTTTTTTTTTTGAATAAAATAGTACAAACAGCCAAGGTACTAAATAATTATAATTTTATATTCAACTTGAAACTTATTATTATTTTCTTAACAATGAATAATTAAAATAAATTATATATTACGTATGAAATACATTACAGAAAACCTTCATCTCATTTATGTTCTATTCTTATGTTAATAATGATACATACACTAAAGAGAAAAATATCCGTTAAAATTTATAATGATACATACACTAAAATTTTAACGTAAATATGTTATGATTTATATCCTACATTATATATCAGTAGAAATAGTAGTTTATTTCAACTTATTCTTACGTATATGTTTACTATGCAATAAATATCACTTTATCAAATTTTATCATACAAAAAAAAAAAAAAATTAAGTACGATAAAAATATGAAAAGATTTTATTTACTTATTGTTATATCATATTTTTTCACAATTCCTTCCCAAGTTTTATAATTTTCAACAATTTCATCAATTACTGAAATACTTTTCAGTTTCTAGTAGCTAGTTATCCGTCTGCCTACCATAACATACTACTGCAAGATATTTCTCAACAGTCCGCCTACTAAACATAAGAAATGTAAAAAATAAGAACAAGCCTGACGGAAAAACAAAAAAATAATTAAATGGATTAGCTGCCAGTATTAACGATTTTTTTTTCTAATCGCTTCTATAGCTTAACATAAACATGTGACATTTACACTTTAACAAATGTACAAAACAATTTATACGGAACCAAGTATAGACTAAAAGTAAAAACCTAATTTATCTAACAATTTATGTAACTAGAACGAAAATGAATTGGGTGGCCCATTCTTTTTTCAACTAATTAGTTGTAAACATGCTAGTGTTCGGATTTAAAGGATTTGCATAATTATTTTTTCGCTTATTTGATATCTTATCATGTGATTTAATTGAAAACAAAAGAAATATAATATAGTGCTGACTATACTTGTTGCCGAATCAAGTAAAAATAAAAAATAAATATACATGTTGCCGAAACTCAGTAATTTCGGCATAATTTCAGGTTTCGGTTTTTCCAGAAACTGAAACTCTGCCGAAAGTCGCCGAAATTGTCTGGCCGGCATTATATCGCATTACGAAATTTATGTAACATTTTGTGTACCACAAAAATTTGCTAAACTCAATCACGTGATTTATAATTCTGGCCGGCATTACAAATTTGACCAGAATTACTAAATAATTTCGGCTACATGTATAGTGCTGACCAACGAACACTGATTATATGTGTAAAAATGTCCAAAGTTAGTTCGGACTTCGGACTAGATTAAAGTTATTTGCAACTAGGGTGAATTTCTGTAAGCCCTGTAAGCCGCCGTATCCAAATTAATTGACAATATTAAAAGCATAGAAATGAATATTATACAGTTTCGTGTAAGTATTATGATAGTTTATGTTTCTCAATTTGTGTATCGATGTATTTACTAATACAATAACAATCGTTTTTAAAACTCCGAAGTTTATCAGATAATGCCCAAATTAGAAAAAGGAAATTGAATAATCAGACGCATTTATTCGTTACAATGACTAAGAATTTGGAAAATTCTGTCACACGAGCGATAACTATTAAGTGAAAGCATAGAACTTTATTATATTATTTCTATATTTATCTTTTTATATAAATGATTACTAACAAAGAAATTATTAAATTATAAAATTATAATCATTTTTAATTCTATTAATAAGTGATTGTTTTCTTACATTTTGATAGTGACAATGACTAGTAGGGAAAATGAAAGACAAATTTAGTGCAACAAAGCGCATTAGTGACATCATCACCCAAAATGGCAAAATCTCATCCCGATTATACTACTTAAAGTAAGTATGTGGCGCATTTTTACTCAAATTTTACAGCAAAAACCCCCCTTTTGTTGCTCAAAGTAAACCTAAAGAGCGGAAAAAAATACACCTATGTATGTACAAAGGTGTGAGTATAAGTTTATTAAGGTTGTTTTTTGAAAAGAAAAATTTTTGCGAAAAATTGTCGGCGCATGTGCCGATCATTTTGTCGATCATTTCCAAAAAGTAAAAAAATTTTATCCGTTATTTCTGTAAAAACTCCGTAAAAATGAGCCTTTCACGGATCCATTCACGAAAATGCAAATAATTCGATAAATTCCGCGATATAAGGTTATTAATTCCGGAAATATGATCTTTTTGCGGAAAAAAGATTTTTTTTTAAAGGGTATGAACGTTAATAGAAAGCTTACTTATCATAGTATGACTTAAACCCTGTAAAAAAAGTTGATCCATTTTTTATATTCCATTTTTTTTCCGTAAAAGGCTCATAATTTCGGAATTAATAACCTTATATAACTGAATATATCGATTTATTTACATTTTCCGTGAATGGATCCGTGAAAGGCTCATTTTTACGGAGTATTTACAGAAATAACGGATAAAATTTTTTATAGGGATTAAGTAAAGGATTTTTTGGACTCAGTATAAAATAGCCAATCTTTTTCGCACATTTCATTTATTTCGTTGTTTTTTATTTAATCTTTCGCTAGTAGCACAGTAATTATTTAGTTCTGTTTATGATTTCTATAAAATTTATAAAATTCATTGAATCAATGAATAAATTATAAATGCATCAATGAGCCATGCGCCACAATCTCAAACATTTAAGAATGTGATCGACATAATATTGAACTTTGTTTTCTTTTCCAAAAATCTAAATTCTAACGAAGTATTTTTTTAAAAAAAACATAAAAAAATTTAAAAAATTAAAATGTCAAATGTTGTTGGTACTAACAATTCTAATAAGTACGTCATTGAGTTAGAAGACTCAATTACTAATGGATATTTAGATTATTATGAATATTCAGAATTTAAAAATATACAACAAATCGCAATAGGTGGATTTGGATATGTTTGTCGTGCTAACTGGAAAAATACTATATTTGTTCTGAAATCTTTTAATAATGAAAAATCAACACTTAAAGAAGTCGTTAATGAGGTATGAAATTTATATTACTGAAATTTATCGTCGCCGGTCATAAAATTATTAGCTTTCTAATTAATTACGATCTAAGAGACCGCAACTTAATACTATTTTAATGAATTTAGAAAATAAATTTTTCTATTATGCAGATCAACGATTCAAATATTTAATAAATAATTTTAATTGGGATTGGAATCGAATAATTAATCTTATAATCGATTGTCCGATAATTTGGGCTGAATCTTTTAATGCCGGCCAGAATTAATGAGTGTGATGTCACGTGATCCTGAAATGTTACACAAGAATTCAAGTAATGAAAATCAATTCCAATCCCTAATTCAAAGTTGTTCTCGTAGCGTTTCTCAGAAAATATTCGCATTATTCATAGTATGCTTACTATGTTGACTTATTATATCACATGATTATTATACTCGCAATAATTTTATGATCGGTTAGGCCGTTCCAAATTAATAATTAGTTTAACGTCCTTTCCGGCCAAAAATTTTAAAGGGGGGGGGGGGGGGG
>QZLH01000165.1:6208-58899 GCA_003833135.1 Oehlia diaphana | reverse complement strand
AATCATGAAAATTAAACATATTAAAAATTTCGGAAATTTTCGGTAAAATCGGAAATTCTCGTTACTATTAAATTTTAGTAAAGGAGGGGGTGTTTTAAGCATATTTAAACATATCAAACATATATGTTTAAATCACCCTTGAATTTTTCAAAAATAGGGGGGGGGGGGAGGACGTTAAACTAAAGATTAAATTGGAATGGCCTTATTATTACCACTATTTTATATGTTAATTTATTTCATACTTATTGCAGTTAAAATTACATCGGAGAGTTCATATTCACGATAACATAATAAAATGTTGTGGAATCACAAAGAACGAAAATCGTAAGAATCAATAAATCCATCTTTTTTCTAAAATAAGTATGTCCTTTAACGCTTTAATAATTTAATCCAGCAGAAATATTAGATCAAATGAACAATTATACATTAGTTTTGGAGTATGCTAATAGTGGTACATTAAATACGTACTTACATGAACATTTTAATGAACTTGAATGGAAAGATAAATTTTGCTTGGCATTACAGTTGGCATCCGCTGTATCGTGTTTGCATGAACATGATATTATACATCGTGATCTGGTATAGACCTAATTGTATATTAAATCATCATTTTGATATTTTATAATTTAAATTAATCGACATTCTTTTTTTTTATTGTCAATGTATTAGCATGCAAACAACATACTCGTGCATAATAAGAATATTAAATTGGCGGACTTTGGTTTATCAAGAAAAATTGCTGAGGCATCAAGTAATTCATCAAAAATACTCGGTGTAATACCCTACGTGGATCCAAAGAGGTTTAATTATAACAAATATCGATTAAATAAAAAATCTGATATATATAGTGTTGGGGTCATTATGTGGCAAATATCAAGTGGTCATCAACCATTTAAAAATATAGAATATGGCATAGATATGACCTTAGCAATATATGCAGGGAAAAGAGAAGAAATTATTGATGGTACACCCATTGAGTATAGCAATCTATATATTAGTAAGTATACGCAAATATACTAAATTTTTTTTCGAAATTTTCTTAGTAACACTTATTATTTAATTAGAATGTTGGAAACAGGAGCCAGATGAACGTCCAGATGCACAATCTCTTGTTTCAACCCTTAATTCAATTAGTGAAGGAATAGAACAATACCTAGCATTAGAAAAAAATATAAAACATACAGAAATAAACGATATTTCAATGATTTCAAGAAGTGGCAACATACCAACAGTTTATTGGCTTCAAATGATGGCAGAAAATGGGGATAAAAATGCACAATATAATTTAGGTAAATGTTATCAACATGGAGATGGAAGTGGAAAAGGCGAAGTTGAAGCATTTGAATGGCATAAAAGATCGGCTGAACAAGATTATAATGCGCAATGTCACCTTGGATATTGTTACGAGAATGGTATAAATACAAAAATAGACCTGAAAAAAGCAATTTATTGGTATAATAAGGCAGCAGAAAATGGAAATAAAATTGCACAATATAATTTAGGTGGATGTTATGAAGATGGAAATGGTGTTGAAAAAGATGAAGTTCAAGCATTTGAATGGTATAAAAAATCAGCTGAGCAAGGTGACGATGACGCGCAGAATAGGTTGGGTTATTTTTATGATAATGGTATAGGTACAATAAAAGATTCAGAACTTGCTCTTTATTGGTATCAAAAAGCCGCAATAAAAGAGAATAAAGTTGCA
This sequence comes from Oehlia diaphana, assembly GCA_003833135.1. NCBI lineage: Eukaryota > Fungi > Glomeromycota > Glomeromycetes > Glomerales > Glomeraceae > Oehlia > Oehlia diaphana. Next base: position 57,194 of record QZLH01000165.1, on the reverse strand, counting down.
CAATATAATTTAGGTAAACGTTATCAATATGGAGATGGAATAATAAAAGATGAAGTTAAAGCTTTTGAATGGTATAAAAGATCGGCTAAACAAGAATATAGTAATGCACAAAATAAACTTGGAATTTTTTATGAAAATGGTATTGGTACAGAAAAAGATTTAGAAAAAGCAATTCACTGGTATCTAAAAGCAGCAGATAATAGAAATAAAGCAGCACAGTGCAATTTAGGTAGATGTTATGAATTCGGAAAAGGTATTCAAAAGAATGAAACTAAAGCATTTGATTGGTATAAAAGATCAGCTATACAGGGATATAATGATGCACAATATATAATTGGAATTTGTTATGAAAATGGCATTGGTACAGAAGAAGACATGAGAATGGCTGTTGATTGGTATCAAAAAGCAGCAATAAGTGGTAATAAATTTGCACAATGTAAATTAGGCAAATTTTACCAATATGAAATAGCAGATGAGGCTAAAGCGTTTGAATGGTATAAAAAATCAGCTGAACAGGATTGTAGTGAAGCACAAAATGAACTTGGAATTTTTTATGAAAATGGTATTGGTATAGAAAAGGATTTAGAAAAAGCAACTTATTGGTATCTAAAAGCAGCAAATAATAAAAATAAAGCAGCACAATGCAATTTAGGTAGATGTTATGAATATGGAAAGGGTATTCAAAAGAACGAAATTAAAGCATTTGGTTGGTATGAAAGATCAGCCAGACAGGGGTATACTGATGCACAATATATAATTGGATGTTTTTATGAAAATGGTATTGGTACAGAAAAAGATTTAGATATGGCTTTTTATTGGTATCAAAAGGCGGCAATAGAAGATAATAAATTTGCACAATGTAAATTAGGCAAACTCTACCGACATGAACTTGCAGATGAAGTTCTAGCATTTAAATGGTATAAAAGATCGGCTGAACAGAATTGTAATGAAGCACAAAATGAACTTGGAATTTTTTATGAAAATGGTATTGGTACTGAAAAAAATTTTATAAAAGCAATTTACTGGTATCTAAAAGCAGCAAATAATAATAATAAAGTAGCACAATATAATTTAGGATTATTTTATGAGCATGGATATGGAGTTAACAAAGATGAAGTTAAAGCATTCATATGGTATAAAAAATCAGCTGAACAAGAATGTATTTATGCGCAGAATAAGTTAGGGATTTGTTATGAAAATGGCATAGGTACAAATAAAGATTTAGAAAAGGCAATTTATTGGTATAAAAAAGCAGTAAAACATGGAGATGAAATTGCACAATATAACTTGGGTAAATGCTATTATAATGAAAATGGGATAAAAAAAAATAAAGCATTTAAATTAATTAAAAAATCAGCTGAGAAAGAATACAATATAGCACAAGATTATCTAGGATTTTTATATGAATGTGGGAATGGTGTTGAGAAAAATGAAATGGAAGCAATTAATTGGTATAAGAAATCAGCTAAACAAGGATACAGTAATGCACAATATAAGCTTGGATTTTTTTATGAAAATGGTATTGGTACAGGAATAAATTTAAAAAAAACGATTTATTGGTATCAAGAAGCCGCAAAAAGTGGCAATGAAATTGCACAATATAATTTAGGTAAATGTTATGAATACGGAAAAGGTATTGAAAAGAATGAAATTGAAGCATTTGAATGGTATAAAAGATCTGCTGAACAAGGACATAACGATGCACAATGTCATCTGGGATCTTTTTATAAGAATGGTATTGGCACAGTAAAAGACTCACAAATGGCCTTTTACTGGTATAATAAAGCAGCAAACAATGGTGATAAAATTGCCCAATTTAACTTAGGTTTATGTTATCAATATGAAGACGGAGTTGGAAAAGACGAAGTTAAAGCATTTGAATGGTATAAAAAATCAGCTGAACAAGATGATGGTGATGCACAGAATAATCTAGGGTATTTTTGTGAAAATGGTATTGGTACAGTAAAAGACTTAGAAATGGCTTTTAATTGGTATCATAAAGCAGCAGTAAATGGATATAAAATTGCACAATATAATTTAGGTAGATGTTATCAATTTGGAGTTGGGATTGGAAAAGATGAAATTAAAGCATTTGAATGGTACAAAAGATCAGCTGAACAAGAATATTGTTACGCACAATACAAACTTGGAATTTTTTATAAAGATGGTATTGGTACAGTAAAAGACTTAAAAATGGCTTTATATTGGTATCATAAGGCATTAAATAATGGATACAAAATCACTACAAATAATTCCTTAAATCCAAAATTAAAGGTAAGGCTTAGCAAATTAGTCATTTTATTTTATTATTAGCTTATACTAATCACCTAATTTTATATATAGACTAAGAAATCCAATAAAAGGTTTAACTGGTTTAAATGTTTTTAAGTGGAAACTAGATATTAAGGTTGAGTATTTCATTCTTATTTCTACTCTTTTTATATAGATATTACAATTATTTAGTAAATTCACTTGTAAATCAATTAAGCATCTTTCTAAAGTAATGGTTGTAAATATAAATTTAGATTAAATAATTTGATTAGTAGTTAATTATAATTCTTGCATAGATTTTATAAAGTATGTCCTATAAAAAATATTGTCCAAACACTATTCAGTTTTTTGTTTAGAAAATTGACCCTGCTCTGAATGTTTACTTGACATTTATTGGACATTCATCATGTTTTTTTTATGTGGTTAAAAATTCTCAATCTCTGCATCTTGTATTAAATTGTAACAAATATTGTATAATAGCGTGCGAGTGTCCAAAACTTGATCCCATTCCAAATATTTATCAGACAAGCATTTTTTATAAGGATTCAAATTTTTCACGTTTGAACTATTTATCCAATTATACGCGTTTATTTGTTCCTAGCTGTAAAATGACTCATCATAGTTCCCGCTTGGCTCACTAGAAATAGAATTCTCTAACTATATTAATATAGGTAGAACATGTGAAGTTGATTAAATAAAAAGCAAATGTTGATTGGTTATTGAATAAATTTGTTTACAAGCCATTCGAGCTGGCTCATTCGTTGTAGCCAATTCGGACTTAGGAGATGACTTTGACTTCATTTTTAAAAAATAGGCGACTTATTACTTATATATGAACGTGTTAGTTTCTATTATCAGGTCATGAGTCCAGGTAGTGCTAGTTAGCTATGCTGCCGAGATCGAGTTGATAATTAGGAAACATAACCGTTGTCAAAGTTCAGAAACTGAAGCAATAGCATCGAAAAAAGAGAATGACTTATTTATTGACCACATGACGAAAACTGACGAAATATGGTTTATAGAGATCATTGTGCATTTGGCAGAAACAATCTATCAACCCACCGGACAACAGAACACTTTATGTCAGCCCCAAGCTAATATTTTATTGAGTTTTGCTAACTTAACCCCCGGGTTATATACTTACTGTAGGTTAAATCCCCCTTATAAAAAATAATTTTATAAATTTAATATTTTAATATTTCAAAATTGATTATTTTTCGTAAATATAAAAAAAAAAATAATAAATTTTATTTGTAAGTTAAACTAAAGCTAAAGTATTTATACATTTATAATGTTAATAAAAAATCATTATTTATTGTAGGATTGGTAGGAAACAAGTGACTAAAAAAAGAAATAAAATAAAGAGAAAAAATAAAGGGTGAAGGGAAATGATGAAGGACAAAAATAAGAAAATGGAATGAAAATAAGTGAAAATAAAGAAATAGATGAAGAATATAAATATTGAAAACAAACGTGATAATGAAGCAATTGAAAAAGAAATCAAATTTAAAAAGATAAAAAATTGATGAAATCAAATGAAATCAATGATAAAAATATATGTTGAAACAAAACAAAAGAATATTGAAATGAACCAAAGTCCAATAATAAAGAGACCAAACAATATTACAAGTATAAAAACAAAATTGAGAAAACCCACCCAATAATAAAACCATCTGAAAAGAAAAGAGACCCACCGGAACTCACGAAAAACCAAAAGAAACCAAAAAGAAATACAAGCATAAACCTGAGAAGAAATCCAGGAGACCCAAGAAGAAACCCAAGAAGTAACCCAACCAAAAAAGAAAGAAAAAGGACTGGTTTAGTTGTTGTAAAGAAAATAGATATCCAAAATTCTGAAAAACCTGTAACTTACCGTTTATTAAGACGCCAAAGAACCTACAAAAAAAAAGAAGAAAAATGATTAATTAGTGAGAGATAAACAAATAAATAAAGCTAAAAAAACATACTACATTAAAAGGTCAAAGTTCGAAACGTTAAAGCGAAAGAAGTGTAGGAGACCTGATGATGTCTGATAAACAAACAAATAATATGTGAAACGTTACGATAGTAATGACCAGGTGATTTATAATTAATAAATTTTCATAAGGTTAAATCACCCCGGGTACAAATTTTGGTTTTGTTGTTTATTAATTTCATTTATTATTTAAAATACAGAAAAAAAAACTATAAATTTTACTAATAGTCTTTTTTTTTTTTTTAAGAAAAAAACTGATTTATCAATAATTTTCCAATTAATTTCACAAAGCGGCCATCTATGATTTATAAAGGATTTTGTTTGCATCATAATATTGATTGGAGCAAACAGTTAATGATTACTTAGAAATACAGTTCGATATAATTTACGAAATGATCGCTACTAAAAAAAGGCTGCACGTGACTTCTTTAACTTTACTTATTTGGCCAGAATTATGGTTTTTGATCAACGCGATATGCTATAAATAAATGATAAAATTTCGAGCTTGATAGCTAAAAGAACAGCTAAAGAAACCAAAACAGCCGAAATTTCTGAATGAAGCCTAATTCTTAAAATGAAGATGCCACCGAAAGTGGCTTCAAATTAAGAATTGCAAGAAAGGGAGAAAAGAGATCAGCCATTATAGCTAAACCAGATGACGGATATTACTATAATTTAGTAAGTCATTGCATCCAAATTTTACGAAAAACATTTTATTTATTTTTCCTAACAAAATTAATTTAGTGATATAAGTAAAGTTATATATTTGTGACGACTTTCTCTTTAATAATTATAATATTTATAACTTATATAAATAAATAAAATTTACCAAAAAATAAAATAAATGTTTATTAATATACAAAAGTATCATGTGAAGTCGTTACATGATATACTGTATACATTAATATACTACAAGTAAAATATTAAATTAAATAAAGTAATAAGGAAAAAAACAATGTTATTGGATGGACACTAACGATCTCGAAAAAAAAGAAAAATTTATAGATAATTAAGTGGATTATTTTTAAGAACATTATCATCAATAAAACTTTGAATTACATTTGAAAATTCTTTATTAAAATAATTACGATTTAAATCAAATTCAAAATAAAGTGAATAATTTCTTTCCTTCAGATTATTTAAAAATTTTTCTATTGCTTCAACTGAGAATTTCCATGAACCTTTTATTTCAATACGTTGTAAATTTTTTGAAGTTGATTTTAATAAAATTTTTAATACTGCATCACCATTTAATGATTCATCAATAAGAGATCCATCATATACTTTTATATGTTTTAATTGGCTACAATTAATTAACAGATCTCCTAATGCATCATCGATTGTATCAACAAAAGGAATACAAAAGTATTCAAGTTTTGGACAATATTGATATATTGCTATAATGATTTGTATAATATCTTCTGCTTTAATATTATTAGCAAATTGATTATGAATTTTAATTCTTTTAAGACAACCGCTTGTATTTTGGATTAATTCTTTTACTTCTATAAGGTGACAAACCCTAAGACCTTGAAGTTTTGGTAATTTAATTGAATGTAGACCATTCATAGTTCTCGTGAAATATCCTAACATTAAAGTTTCTAAATTTACAAAAGAATCTAATATAGTAAAAGGAATACATAATCGAGTTTTACCATGAATATGTTTAAGCGTGTTCTTATGTTTAATTAATGCTTGACCTATCTCCTCACAAAAACTATCCCAGTTTCGTCCTTCATTTCCATTATAAGTGAAATATTCTAATTTATTTTGAGCTTCAATTAATTTAATTAATCCTTGATTATTATTTTTATTACTATCTTTTAATTCAAGTTTTCTGATATTAACACAAATTTCCGCCAAGATATGAAAGAATCTTTCATCTATATGCTGCCCACAAATTAATTCAACAATATTGGATAGATTGCCTTTTAATTTTATAAAATTCACTATATCATATTTCTTGTAACATAATTTATGAGAAATGTTAAGACGATATAATTTAAAACATTTATTAAAAATCATATCATAAAATACTTCTTCCAAAATCTTTGCCTGACATTTTGAAAGTGGTGGATCAAAATAGTCTTTAATAACTTCTGTTACATCAAATGTAACGATAGATTTACAATAACTTATATAATTGAATAATGGTTTTTGTGTTTGTATTAAAGATAAATTAATTTCATTCTTAATAAGTATATTTTTTGATTCTTCAGATAAAAATGTAAGAAGGATTTTAACAAGTGAAATATTCTTCTCATAAGGTCCAGATTTTAAATTACGATTTATACAATTTCTCCATAATATTGGTATAGTTAAATCACACCAAAGTTTATTCATTAAAAGACAATTGAATAATGTATTATAATCATCCTCCAACGCTTTAATTATTAAAGCAAATATATCAGGTATGAGTTTAGACATTGTTATCAACAAAATATATATATGAAAAGTTTTGAGTTTAGAAAGATAAAATTGTGTTTTATAATGATTTTATATAAAAAAAAAAAAATGATAAATGCAAGAAAAATAAATGCGACAAACAAAGCGATTCTTAATTTACACAAATGCGCATCGGCGCAGTCAATAGTTATTGTTACCAAAGTTTTTAAAGTTTTTTTTGAGATCGTCCAATTTATTCTCCGCAGAAAAATTGGCAGATCATACTGTACAACAATAACACAACAATAACAATTTTTTATTGTTTTGAAGTTACAGTATGTGCCACATAATACTTATCCAACTAAAATTGATTCTCAAACTAACAAAGAACAATTATTCAACCAATTATCTTTGATTATAATTAAAACTTTTGTTACAAGCCACCTATTCGGGAATAACTTAATAAACCTATTATTGTGCGTGTATAAAAACTAAGTAACGTGACGGTGAAAAGTCAAACAAACATGAAGAAATTTTTAGTAAGGTGTAAAAGACATCAAAATAGAATAAGAATGTCAAAATTTATTAGTTATTTATAGTTTAAATTATAGTAGTTTTAAAAGTATGTACACATCACTGTGTAGATTCTTAGATTTCTAGTTTAATATACTGTAAATTCTTATATAAACGTATCTGTTGTATCTGTTATATAATTTATTTTAGATTACATCACGGGACGTGATGCTTTGTTGTATAGATATATATTTTCATACTTCTAAGTCGTTGATAAATTTTTATCTTTGGGTACTATCTTCAATAAAGTAAAGAGAAAGTAGGAAAAAAACTAATTAATATATCTGACAAACAGCATATGGCCGACAGAAATTTGGTCACTGATAGATAAGTTCATCAATTTGTCAAAATTTTTACTGAACATTCTTTAAGATTAAATCTTTTTTATCCAAACATTTAAAATATTTATTATAAAATTCAAAATCTTAACAAATTCGATAATCGTAAAACATAGCTTCTATAAATTTCATACCTGCTTTATAATTGATTCTTTGTCTTTTCCTATAATGGTTTGACTTTCCTTATGTAGTCGCTTTTTATTTTGTTCAGGTGTTTCACCTTCAAATATTTCCTGAAAAGAAGCCATCTGGATTTTGGCACTACAACAATTCACATATATTTATGAAAATTTTATGCATAATTTAACATAATATGAGGCTGCTGTATTAGTATAATAGAAACATATCTGATTTATGGTTTATAATCAATATAATTAAATATTTTATTTTATACAATTAAAAATTTTTATTTTCTGTATATAATAAAATCTATGTTAGAGAATGAAAAAATTTGAAGATAATAGCAAAAAAAAGGTCTTTATTGGTGTTAATTATTATTAATAATTAATGAAAAAATTCAACAAACGCAAAAAAAAATTCGGTTTTGAAAAAAAGATCGAATAAAAAGACCGAAAAACCCATTTTTCGATCTGAACTCAAATAATAAAAAAATATAATTAAAAAATGACTAATTAAAAAAAAAATTTCGGTTTTGAAAAAAGATTGAAAAAAAAGGACTAATTAAAAAAAAAGATTTAATTAACCACAAATCCCATCAGCACGCACACATGACCATGATAGCCAACCAAATTACTTTATCTATAGTCCTGCTATTGGTCGATTAAATGGAATTGCATCTAAGCACCTTTTAATTAAAATGCACAATCAATTGAGGTACTTGCCGGTGTTTGTCACTCAAGTATGTTATCATCTTTTGATTGAAAGTGATCATATTAATATATTGCAACTTTTACATTTACAGGTCTACTACCCGAAAAATTAAAATCGTGGTACCTATTACTTAAGTGATCCTAATTTAGTGGCCAGTCGTTATAATGGATAGAAGATCTTTTCGGACATCATTACTTTAGAGTCATTTTTTCATGGTATAAATCCAATGGGAAAACAGGAAATATGAGCCTTTTACGGAAAAAAGATGGAATATAAAAACGGGTCGACTTTTTTTACAGGGCTATTGAAGTTGATAATGATTAGCCATATGGTTATTTTACATTATCGTTCTTCTACTTAAAAAGTTTTATTGTCTAATAAAAAGAAAAGTGATTTAATCTCAAAATGAATTGATAAATTAGCGATAATTTAATTTCTTATAGAATCTCGTCCCTAAAAATTTCATGAAATTTGCGGTCCACTGTAGTTCATCTCCACGTCACCTGAGTGGTTCGCGGCTTCGTCACTAACCTATTTACATCATTAAAGTATTATTTCTCAAAAAATTTGTTTGCTTGTTTTCGTAAGTTTCAATTACTCCTGAATCATCATTTCTAATATTATATATAGTTTAGGATGAAACCGATGTAGTGGCGCAGCTATACGATAAATTGATGTAATGATGTAATATACTGCGTATCAATAAAATCGGTGGCTTGTGTCATTTTCTATTATTAAAGTGTCATAAATCTCTTTTCGTCTGCATTTTACTCGTACACGTATTTTTTTTTCGTGGCTTTTTAAATGATTATGTATTACTTAATCATGATTATACGTCCGCAGGAGTCATTGATATCATCTAACGAAAAGCTTGTATAACAATAAAAATATATTTATACTGTCCTTTTTCTTTTTTTAATCATACATCTCTCATTCCTCTATCGGTAACCCACCTTTAACTTTTTTTCACGTAATAAGCCCTATCTAAGTGTCACTATCTAGGTATACCGTCTAGGCGTTTATTAGTCCAAGGTTATGAGCAACAAACATACAACAAGCAAAAAAAAACGACGTAAATAAAAATTCAAAACCATGAGTGTTTATTGTGCGGACTGCCTATAGGTAACGAATTTCTCTTGGATACTTGTTTGTAGGTAAAAACCATATTAGAAACTATCCTGTCAGTATAGACTCTGCTTTTGTGGTCCTTTTTTACGCGTTTTTAAAGTATTATTACCTTCACAATTTTCTTTTAGACAGATTAACTGAAATTAATGGAATGGACCATCAAGATGATGCTAAATTTGGTATCTACTTACAATAAAAAACAGGCTAGGAACTGTTATTCGAGGCTAGGTCACATCTTTAAGTGGTACGTATAAATTATAATAGTTCGCCAGATGGACGTATGAGTAGGTGCGGACTGCAGGGTTCACCGAAAGTCTTCCGGATGGTGAACTGTTATGATTGACATAGGGGTTTATGTGCTCGTAGTACGTACCATATGCTACTGGCAAGTAGCTATCTGCTTTGTGCACGAAGCGAAGTTGTAGCTACAATGATGCCACATACTGTAGGTGATCCCCAAGCTGATCCATATGGAAGGGCAGGCCGTGGTTGACACATATCTTCTACTATGTCATGTCACTTACTTAGTTGTTGTTATTAAATACTATATGAGACCACTTACTTAGTTGTTGTTATTAAATACTATATGAGACCATTTACCATAGATCTTATGATGGCCACATAGGTGTCCTGGGTTCCCTGCTTAGGCATAATTAACAGGGTGGTAAACCTCATATAGTATGAGGTGATGTGACTAAAAATTTTGTAAATTTTGTAGGGCAGGCATAATTATGGCTATTAATCAGAGTAATTCTCCTTCTATTATAAGGTTATGTATGCATGGAGGTGTAGAAGGAGAGTACGATCAGTTAGTCCTGAAGGCCAGTTGAAGATGTGAACTGAGATATAGATTTCTCATATACAAATAGAACTTTTCAATTATGGAGTTTTTCTCTTATATTTTGTTTTTCTTTTTTTATTTTTTATTTTGTTGTTTTCTTTTTTCTCTTTTTAATTATAGATATATGATAGATTACATTCCTATAACCTTTTTTTCATGTTCATCTTTATGTAAAAGTAAATGTAAATTTTGTATAATATGATAATAAAGTACTGTACATGTCTATAATAGGTCATAGCCCTGGTTATGTTAGCTGTATGGGTCCATTCTATGGTGTACCGTTTGGACCAAAAGTGACAAAATTATGAAAATCGAAATTTTGAAATTCTGAAATTTGAAATTTCGGATTTTGAAATTTCCTTTTTCAAATTTCCTTTTATGTGAAATTCCCTTACATGGCATGGATCGTCGTTACACTATTTTTCAAAATTTAATTTAATCGAAAATATGTTTTTGTGACATTAATGTTTTTTTTATTAAATATATTATTGAAAAACACTTTCGCAATATTTTTCATTAAAATCATTAGAAAGTGTTGTGAAAAGTATTTTTTTTTTTATTAAATATATAGTTAAAACTCTTACGCAAAGTGTTTTTTTTTATTAAATATACTGTATATTATTAAAACCATTTTCGCATTGTTATTTATTAAAACTATTAACGAGCATTACAAAAGTGTTTTTGCAATATTTTAAATATTTTACTAAAATTGTTAAAAAATCTTGCAAAAAGTCTTTTTATTAAATTAACAATTATACTTACAATTTTTTTTATTAATTATATTAAAGATATTAACAAACTTTTTTTATTAAAAGATTCATGACACTGTTTCTATAAAAAAAAAAAATTATTTTTTACCAAATTATTATATATTAAAATGGTTTAAAAAAAAAATTTTATTGTTGTTAAAATGTTCAGTCAAAACCTGAAAAGGCAAATTTCAAAAAATTGAAATTGTAAAAATCAAATTTTGAAATTTTTGATTTTTGAAATTTCCTTTCATGAATTTCCTTTTATGATAGTAATCTACATTACACCTATATCCAAAACAGGAAATTTTGTGACCCAAATTTCTAATTTTGGAAAATAGTGCAATAACGATCCATGCCATTTAAGGGAATTTCACCAAGAATTACAATATATATATATGTCAAGAAAATCTCCCTTTCTTCTCAATCTATTCTTTCATTCTTTCTCTACAATGTCTTTACCTATTTTAAATCCAGGCATTATTCTTGAGATTATCAAGAAGTCAAAGATAATGGGATAGTTTATTCAACTTACTTTTGTAAATAAACAATTTAGTGAAGTAACTGTATAAGTTCTCTGGAAAAACCCATTTAGATATCTTAGATATCATAATTTAAATGAAAATCATCAAATGTATTCAATCATAAAAACTTATTTTAACTTTCTTAATGTAATGAAATCAACCAAATCATTAAGAATGTCAGTGACTTTAAATTTATAATGAATAAGAAAAATCATTTCATAGAAATATTTAAAAGAATTTAATTTTCAAGACATAAGGAAAGCAATAGATTCATGGTATAGAATTTTTAAAGAAAGAAATTTAATATAAGGTATAGATTACTAAATTGTGTTTTTGAAGAATATATCATGAAATCAATTATGAGACAATGTCAAAACTCAAAAATTAGATTTCTTGAATTGGGGTATATGTTTATTGGATAAAGGTTTATTAAAAATTATGCAAGATAAAATTAAGGGTTTGAAATATTTTACAATAGGTCATTGTCATTATTATTGTGAGACCTATGGAAAAAAGGTATTTTTGATTGTTTAAAAATCACTGTAAAAATATTTTATTTAATAATAGATGATATATGTAATGATATAATTACACAAAAAGAATTTATTCCTTTTAATAAATTACAAAATGATCTAAATGAATTCATTCTTAATCATGTGAAAAAAATTGAGTATAAAGATTTTATCACAAGCACATTAGAATTTCAAGCTTATTGAATGAAGTGGATTTTAGCAACATATCATGTGATTATATTGAAAAATGTATTAATTTAAAAATATTAGTATTAAGAAATAACAAAGGGTTAACATTTGATGATATGGACTAGTATACTTCATTTAAAAATCTTAAAATATTGGATTTAAGTTATAATGAATGGTCATCTGAAGTAACTAATTTGATTATTAAAAAAAGCAGAAAGAGTTTAACTACATTGACAATTGGAGAAAATAATATTAAGTAAACAATTAATAATGATACTTTAATTGTTTTTACAAATTCTTGTCCAAATATTTATTCATTATCAATTTCCAAGACTTCTAGTAAAAGCATTAAAATGTTTCGCCATTTTATTAGCTGCGGCAAGTATTACAAGAGTTAATAATTACATACTAAGCAAATAAACTTATACTATAAATAAACTATCATCCCACGATAAGCCACTTTTATGTAGGGTGGGAAATGGGGGTAGTGTGATTATACTTGTCCAATACCCAACATGTTCCAAAAAGTGATTCCCATTGATCTTTGAAGGATGAGATTCTTCCAGCGATCCTTATTATCATATCTTAAAGATTTGAAATTAGCTACTTTACAATTATTTCAAATTGAAAAAAAGGTACAGTTATGAAATCTAAAGATCTGTTGAATTACATAGAAAATTAAAAATCTCTATTTAAATTGGGATTAGGTAAAAATGACAAGTATTGGGATTACTATAGTGATAAACGTAGAGATTTTGATGAATTTTTGAAAAAGCATAATGTTAAGTTGGTCACATATAACCAAAAAAGAAAGATTATAACATATTATGAAGTTATGGATTGTTACATTTATTATTTCATATTGTATGAGAATAAATTGTTAATCAATGATTTAATTATGCTTTATTTATTACTATTCACATAGTATTTGTAGTTTGCAATATAAAGAAACTAAGTAGAGAAGAAATAAAAATTAAAGATCTATTAATAGGTTTATTTCATACATGAAATAATTAAAACATTTTCATACGAGTATAATACCAATATTTAGGCCACACAAATTCGAATTTTCGGTTCACTTCACCCGACCGGGTCACTTTTTCAAATTTCAATAAAAAAAAGTTATATAAAAAATTTATCACGTGATCGGGACGTAATTTTATTGGCGGTAAGTTTATCACGCGGCTGAGAACTTCTAGAATTCCTACCTTTTAAAAGTCAACCAATCAAATGTCACGATTTTATATATAAACTTTTTTACTAATAAACAATAAACCGGGTCGATTTTAAATTTCAATGTTACGTGAACCGAAAAATTGAATTTGTGTGGCCTTATATTGTAATCCATGCAGATTAATGTATTATCGGTTCTAACGAACTTAACATGTTTGTAATCTTTGAATTATAAATTATGTTGATTTCTAACAATCTTTTTAGACATAAAATTTAACAGATAACTTAAAAAGTGTTAATGTATAAATTTTATTTCATTTCTTCACTTTGTTTAAAAAAAAATATGCACTTCCTGTTAATTAAACGGTACAAACCAACTCTTAAAACTGACAATAATAATCAAGTATTCATCTTCAATAATTTTAAACACTCTTCACTTTACTTTCACCAACTGTCTTTAGGTTTGATTGATAATTAATTTCGAGCTTTAAAATTTTATCTTCTGATTTCTCTAAATATTTTAATTGTTTCCTACATTATTCAATTACGACAATGTCAAAGATGAGATTGCTTGGGCTGGATTATATATGTTTGGAGAATAATAATTTAATGTAACGGTCAGCCATGGAATTCATGTAAAGTCTATCAACATTAAAATAAAAAGTCCATCATTATTGGTTAAAAAGTATATTAAAAAGATTATGATTGAAATTGTAATATACACGATCACTATTAGAATATCTATTATATTTTTTGTAAAATACAGTATATTATTTTTTTCAAAAATGTAAAGCTATTTGATCATTATGCAGACTTTTTCTTTTTTTTATCTACATCACTCATTAAGCCAGTTGTAACTCGTGACGTAACTTGATATTATATAAATTATTACTATGTGAGCATCTGCACCTCTATTGGCCAGTATTAGGTTAGGCGTTAATGCATGATGACTCATCATGCATTAACGCCTAGACTAATACTGGCCAAACCACTTAAGGCACTACAATGTTGGGCAATATCAAATCGTATAAAGCTATTGAACCATTGATGATTTACAACATGCATGTAAAAATAATTCTTGCCTTTTATACACTTTTTTTTTAAAAAAAAATGTCAAATATTAATAATCCTATAGATTTAAAAAAATATATTAATTGGTTAGAAAAATCAATTGATGATGAATATTTAGATTATTATAAATATTCAGAATTTAAAAATATACAACAATTAGGAAAAGGCTCATTTGGAAGTGTTGTTTGTGCTAATTGGAAAAATACTGATACTATTTTAGTATTGAAACTTTTTAATAATCAAAAGTTAACCCTTAAGGAATTTGTTAATGAGGTAATGAAAAAAAATTAAAAATTATTTTTTAAAATGATTATTATTTTTATATAAACTAATTTTTTTTTTATATTAATCACATTTTTGTTAGTTAAAATTACATCGAAAAGTTCATTTTAATGAAAATATAATAAAATTTTATGGAATTACAAAAACAGAAACTGGTAAGAATAAATATATATATATATATAATTAATTATTAAATTTAATATTTAAATCCTTATTTAGACAATTATGCTTTAGTTTTGGAATATGCTAATAATGGTACATTAAAAACTTATTTAAATAATAATTTTAATAAACTTGATTGGGAAGATAAACTTCGCTTAGCATCACAATTAGTGGGTGCTGTATTATGTTTACATGAATGTGATATAATTCATCGTGATCTGGTAATTGATTTTTTTTTAATTAAATTTATTTTATTAAATACCTATTTAATTTAAATTTTATTAAACTTTTATTTATGTAAATTAAAGCATGCAAATAATATACTTATACATAAGAAAAAAATTAAATTGGCAGATTTTGGTTTATCAAAAAAGATTATTGAAGTGTCAAATGATACATCAAGATTACTTGGTGTATTACCTTACGTAGATCCAAAAAGTTTTTATGATAATTATAAATTAGATAAAAAATGTGATATATATAGCATTGGAGTCATTTTATGGCAAATTTCAAGTGGTTATCAACCATTTAAAAATGAGGAATATGATATGCATTTAACTTTAGCTATATGTGGAGGAAAAAGAGAAAAAATTATTATTGATACCCCTATTGAATATAGTAATCTATATACAAGTAAGTTTATTTATTAAATATTATTCTATTATAATTTTATTCATTTTTTTTTATTTTATTAGAATGTTGGGAATATGAACCAAATGAACGTCCAAATATACAAGAAATTATTTCAATTCTTAAATCAATTTCTTTACAAGATAATGATATATATGACATTAATGAAAATAATAATTCAATAACAAATAACTGTAATTTAGAAGAATTAAGTGAAAAAACTACTAATTCAAGTGGACTAGTACTAAAAATTAATAATTGGCATCAATGCAAAGCAGAAAATGAAGATAAAGTTGCACAATATAATTTAGGCAAATGTTATCAATACGGAAATGATAATATTGAAAAAAATAATGATAAAGCATTCGAATGGTATAAAAAATCAGCTGAACAAGATTATAGTGATGCACAATATAATTTGGGACTTTGTTATAAAAATGGTATAGGTACAGAAAAAAATTTAAAAAAAGCAATTTATTGGTATCAAAAATCAGCAGAAAATGGAAATGAAATTGCACAATATAATTTAGGTAGATGTTATGAAAATGGAAATGGTATTGAAAAAGATGAAATTAAAGCATTTGAATGGTATAACAAATCAGCCAAACAAGAATATAGTAATGCACAATATGATTTAGGATTATGTTATAAGTATGGTATAGGTACAGAAAAAGATTTAAAAAAGGAAATATATTGGTATCAAAGATCAGCAGAAAATGGAAATAAAATTGCACAATATAATTTAGGTATATGTTATGAGTATGGAGACGGTGTTGAAAAAGATGAAGTTAAAGCATTTGAATGGTATAAAAAATCAGCTGAGCAAAAATATAGTAATGCACAATATAATTTAGGACTATGTTTTAAATATGGTATTGGTACAAAAAAAGATTCAAGAATAGCAATTTATTGGTATCAAAAGTCAGCAGAAAATAAAAATAAATTTGCACAATATAATTTAGGTTTATTATATGAAAATGGAAATGGTGTTGAACAAAACGAAGTTAAAGCATTTGAATGGTATAAAAAATCAGCTAAGCAAAATTACAGTAATGCACAATATAATTTAGGATATTGTTATGCAAATGGTATAGGTACGGATAAAGATTTAAGAAAAGCAATTTACTGGTATCAAAAAGCAGCAGATAATGAAAATGTAACAGTACAATATAATTTAAGATTATGTGAAAATGGAAATGATATTGAAGATGATGACGAAAAGATATTTGAAAGACCAGCTGAACAAGAATGTAGTGATATACTACTAAATAAAGAATATTTCAATGAAAATGGTAGAAATACTACAGAAAAAAATTTAAAGGAAGCCATTTATTGGTATCAAAATGCAGCAGATAAAAATGATGAATTAGCACAATATAATTTAGGATTATTATATGAAGATGGAAAAGATGTTAAAAAGGATGAAGTTAAAGCATTTAGATGGTATAAAAAATCAGCTGAACAAGAATTTAATGACGCACAAAATAAACTTGGATATTTTTATAGAAATGGTATAGGTACAGAAAAAGATTTAAAAGAAACATTTTATTGGTATCAAAAAGCAGCAAATAATGGAGATGAAGAAGCACAATATAATTTAGGATTATTATATGAAAATGGAAAGGGTGTTGAAGAGGACGAAATTAAAGCATTTGAATGGTATAAAAAATCAGCAGAACAAGAACATAATGATGCACAAAATAAAATTGGGTATTTCTATAAAAATGGTATAGGTACAGATAAAGATCTAGAAAAGGCGATTTACTGGTATCAAAAAGCTGCAGACAATGGAGATGAAGTAGCACAACATAATTTGGGATTAATATGTGAAAATCGAAATGATCAAGTTAAAGCATTTGAATTGTATGAAAAATCAGCTATACAAGGATATAATGACGCACAAAATAGACTTGCATATTTTTATGAAAATGGTATAGGTACAGAAAAAAATTTAGAAAAAGCAATTTATTGGTCTCGAAAAGCATTAGAAATTAGAATAAATTTAAACAATGTAATTTAGGTGGTATTTTTCATTCATTTCAAAACATAATTATATCCTGATTGGATAAAACATGTTCTTAATGCTGCTATATTGCTGGTTAAAATAGATTTACTTTATAGATTATAATTTATTATATAAAATTGCTATGAATCACCTGCCAGTGTCACATGATTTTTAAAATTTGGCCGGAATTAAGTGATCTTCATAGACATTTCCTTTTTTAGAATCTTATATAACGCATTTCTCCATTTTTGAAGAGAAATAAATTGCTCAGGTTCTAAAAAAAGGAAATTTGTATGTCAATTCCTTAATTCCGGCCAATTTTAAAAATCTTGTGACACCGGTGATTATCAAACTACTCCAAGAGCACCCCAAAAAATTCTGCGTAAATCATGTGATCATATGATAGTGATTAAAAAGTTACGTAATTTACATAAAAAAATTCGGATATTCAAAAAATTAGAAGTATTATATTATGAAACTTTAAAGAAAACTTTATTAATTTATTATTTATAAAAAAGAAAAATATTTCATAAATTTATTAATTTACTGCCTATCTACAAAATAACTCACTTCTCTAAAAACATCATATGTTTATTATGATCTTTCCAAGTACGTGGATTTGTAATCTGTATTTCATACTTATTAATATCAATTATTAAACTTTTAATTCCATTAAAACTTGTCTGATTCTTCTACAATTTTCAATGCTTGACATAGTATTAATTTGTAATCTTTAAAAAGTTGCATTTATTATATTGCTTAATGCATTATCTAAAAAAAAAGAACAAAAAAAGGTCTATTTTTGTTATTGTCAATATGATAATATTATTTACAATTAGAAGGTGAATTTTGCATTTATTCTTCGCCTGGTAAGGATATATCTCTTGACGTTGAACTTTGTAAAAAAAGAAGGATAATTTTAAATTGAGAAGCATTAATTAAATGCTTACAAAGAAAAATTGATTTTTTAAAAAGCCCAAATAAGAACATATCCACTTCATTATTAATTTCTTTTTTTTTTGCAAATTATTCCACTCCTTTTTAAAATCTTTTCACCATGAAGGCTTTCATGGCCACATAAATATTTATTATATTGT
Source organism: Oehlia diaphana (assembly GCA_003833135.1). Classification (NCBI taxonomy): domain Eukaryota; kingdom Fungi; phylum Glomeromycota; class Glomeromycetes; order Glomerales; family Glomeraceae; genus Oehlia; species Oehlia diaphana. The sequence goes on along the minus strand of QZLH01000165.1, from coordinate 38,458 downwards.
TGGTGATGATGTGGAATAAGAAGAAGCTAAATTACTAAATCAAGACATGGTCAAAAAAATTTTTGAAACATTGCAATTAAATCTATACTACTAGTTAAATCACTTTCTAAATATTCATTAGTGTCGATTTCTAAAATTCTTTCAAATAGTTGTTTTGATATTTCTTCTAGAGTTAGAAGTTCTACCTCTGTGTTAGATTGTTTAGATTGTTCATATTGCAAAGTAGCTTATTACGACATATATTACAAGTTTTAAATTGCTGAGAATGAAAGCTTCTAGAGGTAAATTTTTTCGACATTTTTCACAATTTTGTAAATTACCAATAGTTACAAAATCCATATTGAAAGTGAAAAAGTGAAACTTAAATAAAAGTTTATTATTTTAAGTAAATTACGTACAGTAACTTCTTTAATCACAATCATGTGATTTGTGATGATCACATGACTTACGCAGAATTTTTTGGGGTGCTCTTAGGGTAGTTTGATTATCACCGCCGGTGATAAATAGCAAACTAATAGAGAAAGTATTTTCATATATGTACATCTTAATTTTTTGATGTTAATGAATTTATTTATAAATATTATAAGATAGAAATACTTGCAAAAGGAATAGATTTCCTTTTGATATGTTTTTAATTCACGGTTTGATTATGTACTGTATGCAATATTATAATAATTTATAATTCTTACTTTGTTTTATTGAATATTTTACGAAAAATCATTAAAAAATGGTACAAATTTCCGATATTATAATATTCTAATAATAAACATTTTTTGTTTATTTATTAATCAGTCTAGAATGAGGGGAAAATGTAAAAACAATTATAAATGCAGATATTTAATAGCATTTTCATTTGTTATAAATTTAAATACCATGTGACATTGTGACAATATCACAAATAATTTAGACGGATTGTTATTACTTTCCAGTGTCATTGGTCTCTAAATAGCTATAAATAATATATTACAAAGCATCAATTTTTTTTTTTTTTTTTTTGATATTTTGAAAAACTGTTAAAATTAATAATTTAATCATGTTTTTTACTTCAAATCACCGGGGTGATCATCACCGTTGGCCAGAATTATCAATTTTTAGCGGCACTATATTTTTTTAATACTGGTCGATCATCATAATTTCAGTCACCGGTGATCATCACATCAAGAAAAATTCTTTAATTATTATGTGATTTCTAAAAATAAATAAAAATAAATAATGATTTCTGTCTTAGATCATTTTGTTGCATAATAAGCAGACTGTAACTTAACTTGATAGAATCATAGATTAATATCTTTAGGATATGAAAAAATTACATCAATATTTTAGAATTTCTAGAAATTAATAATTAAAGCAACTTTATTGATTATTTGCTCTAGTCATCAAAGAAACTATTATTTCCTGCTTTTAAAATTCAATCCAATCCTCATAAATCAACTTTTATATTTCACTATTTTTATTGATCAATTAAATAGACCGTTGTGCATACATATCAATTGACTTCAATAGTATTATAAATGTTTAAATTGATGATGTTACAGGACAAATGGCTTGTATCACATATGTGGTGGTACACAATCTATAAATTTCTAATTTAAGTATCGCCATCATTGCACAAAAAATTTTTTCTTCTTTAACCTAAATAAATTTTGAAAAAATTAATTAGGTGACAAGAATGATGCTTTTCAATAAAGTTTTTCAACCTCTTCCTTTTCATTTTAAGCATCATCATTATTTTCCTCGGTTTTTGTCAAATGCATCACCTTCAAAACCTCTTAAAATATTTCCAACAGGTTCATTTGTTGATTTAAGACAAAATGGTGGATATTATTTGGATAAGACCCATTTTATTTCCGAAATAGAGAATCTTAATTCTCCTGCTATTCTTTCTCTACGCCCCCATTGTTTTGGAAAATCATTATTTCTCTCCACTTTGTCCTCTTATTATGATAAAAATAATCAGGGAGAAAATTTTAAACGGTTATTTGGTGATTTATACATTGGCAAAAATCCCACTCCATTAGCATCATCATTATATGTCCTTAATCTCAATTTTTCTGAATTTTATAATAGTACAGAAACATTTTATAAATTTTGGCATTCAAATATTTTAAGATTTAACAAAAAATATTGCTTTGATTATATGTATTATAAAAGCTTATTTGAGAATTTTTCAGATTTATTGAATAGAAAGGTATTTTGACATTTGTTCAATCATTACCCCTCTTTAAAAAAAATGATATAAAACTAATATTTTTTCGTATATTTAGCCTTATATTTTTATTGATAATTATGATGCTACTGTGAATGAACATTCCAATGATCAAGATCTTAAACAATTTTACAGTATTTTAAAAAACAATTGTGATAAAGGATTAGTTCGTGTTTTCCAAACTGGTGTAATTCCTATTGGTACTGCTAATTTTAGCAATTTGATTAATTTGACGCAAAAAATAAAATTTTGGGACCTGTATGGATTTAAGGAATCAGAAATTGAATTCCTTTTAAATAATGCTCTTGAATATGATTTGTCAACTGATGTTAAGGAAGGAATAATGAAATGGTTAAAAAAGGAAGCTTATGGGTATTATTTTCATCGCTATCAGATTGAAGGTATCTTCAACCCTGCTTGGGTTTTGTATTATTTTAAGAAAATAATGGAACAGATGAAATTTATAGATGAGGCTTTTTATAATAATCAGGATACTTCAGTTATTATTAAAGCACTTCTTGATTTTCCTTCTGATCCACATTCATTATTTTCTACAAAAGCATCAGATTTGATTGTTAATAATCCTCTTGGCAAATCCATCTTTATGGAAGCATCAAATCAACTTGAATCTGAAGATATAAAACAACAATTTGACCATACTAATATTAACAAGTTGGCAACTGATCGAAATTCATTATTATCATTTATGTATTATAATGGTGCTCTTACATATCAATCCAATTCATTACAATACAAGTTTCAAATTCCTAATAATGATGTCAAAAAGAAGTTTATTAAAAATGCAATTGAGAATTATGATTGGAAAGAAAAGGATTTAATGTCAATAACTAAATGCTTACAAATTTTGGAAGGAAAATATGATATTGAGCCACTCTGTCAATTTGTAGAAAAAACATTGCATAAATTATTAAAGAATAATGATCCAAATGAAGAGGCTTTAATACAAGCTTTTATAGATAGTTTGATTTTTACTTTTTATGCAGATATTAAACCAGAATTTTGGGTGAATTATAATGTGGATGAGAAAATAATTGATTTGATAAAGATGAGTACAGGCAAAAGAATAGCAATTGAATGTGATAATATTAAAATGGAATGTATTAAACTAAATGAAATTCAAGGAAATACGGAGGAAACAACTAAAATATCATCGTCATTGTTAGAAAAATCCGAAGAAGAAATTTTAAAACTTGAAATTAATGATCCAAATCAACCAAGCCTAAAGACAGTTGGTGAGCTGTTAGAATGGAAGATTAAAAAGCAAAGCAAAAAGTATTTAGAATTATTGGAGAAACAAGAAGATGAATCTTTGAGATGTTTCTTTATTGTTTTAAAAATTGGTTTGTATCGTTTAATTAGTAGAAAGGTTTATTGCGATAATTTAAAGGAGAATTTAGTTACCAAATAAGAATAGTATGTTAACCTTGCATAATTTTTTCAGATAAAGCACTTAGTAAAAAAGAACGTGATAAAGCCATTTCTTATATTGGAATTATAAATTATGTCATATCTGATATTATTTAAGATTACTATACTGTATATTGATACAAATACATAATGTTCAACTCGATAGACCAAAAAAAAAAAAAAATTGATGGATAACTAAGAGCCTTTGCGTAATATATGCACCCCCATTTAAGATATAGTGAATTACAAAATCAGATCTCTTTTATTAAGTGTAACGTAAAATTTTTGCTAACCCTCCAACCCCTAAAATATCAATAGTTTAGTGAATAATAAACTTATCTTGGATAAATGTGACATTGTAAAGTTGCAATACTCTAACCGATCTATAATAAGATTTATAGTTAAAACTAATAATCCATTTATCTTACATGGATTATATATAGTATAGTATTTATTTAATTCTCAAGTCAATGTAAAATAAATTTTATCTCATGATTACTGATTGGTTGCCAGTGATTATTTTGATGATATATTCATGCCTGTAATTTCTCTGATGATATTTTTCATGCTCACGTGTTTTTATAGTTTATTTATTTCCCATCACTGAATGCTAGTCCCCACTCTCCACACTCCCCATGAGATAAAAGAGTTATTTCACGTGTCTCATAAATATCATGATTAATCATTGATATTCATGACTCCCCGTGAAATAAATATTTAAAAATTAGTAACGCGTTTATTTATTTATTAATCATATTTTAGAAAAGATTACTTAAATGTTAAAACACTTAGAAAGTAAACTAAGAAATTAATTTACCCCTATATAACTAAAGTATTCGAAAAATATCTATCTATTACTAGCTATCTAATCTATTCTAAAATCAGAACTATTGTATACTAATTTCATAGTTAAATTCCAACTTTTTGTATCTTTTCCTTCTGTGAACCTACCAATAATTTTATCATTTGTTACTAATTTAATATTATTTTCTCTATTTTTGTATTTTTCATTGATTTTTAATTTTTTTCTTTTATTATCGTTAAGTTTTCTAATTCTTTTATCAGCCTTTTTAATACCTAAATTCTGTTCTATCTCGTTAACTTCATTACACCTTTTGATCCAAAAATTCCTTCTTTAACTCATTAAAACAAAAAATCCAAAGCTCCTTAATCATTTTCATCTTTGTCTTTTGATACATTACCAAGTTTACAATTGTAAACTCTTCTGATCAATTCCCAAAATTTTCTTTCTCAACTAAAATTTCTGATTTTTCATATATAATCTTAAAAAAAATAAAATTTATATTCTATAATAACTTAATTTTCATGGCTTTTCTTCAATCAATAAACGTTCTTCAAAATCAGCAACCGAACGTTCTAATACTTCTTTAATCGATGACTTGTTCTTTTCACAGATCAATATATGTTCCCAATTTTCAACTCCATTCTTACATCTAATACATTGATCTGTTTCTATCTTTCTCTTTTAAATAAAATCTCGTACGTCGATAACTCCTTTAAAAAATTTTAAGCTTTATAAGAACGGTCCCATTCATAATCTTTATCAATTTCCCATGAAGTATAATTATTTCGACTACTAATAAACTGTATTCCAAATAAAAAAAAAGATCTTCCACCTTACTACTATTAAGCATTTCATTTTTCCAAATTAATCAGTTCAGAACATTTTTTACGCCACGCTCCAAGCCCTCCAGGAATTAAAATTTTTTTCCAAATAAATTAAATTTATCAAAAGACATTGCCTCATCTACATATTTCATTCTAAACATCTTATGATCATTCAAAGATTTTTCGTTAATTAATTCCTTTTGTCTAAACTAGATAATAATGAAAAGTCTACTTCTATAAATTTAATCTTATTTTTTCCCATGTATTTCTCAAAAAAACTTAACTCCAAATATAAATCCTCATCCAATTTCCTTCTATTACTATTCCTTATAAAATTATCTATTAATTTAGAAACATAACTATTAACCCCTAATCCTACGTCACTTTCTATAATATTCCTAAAATAACCCCTCTCAAAATCACTTTAAACTCATTTTCTTTCTTGTCTTCATATTTAACACTAAATATAAGTTCCTCTTTATCACTATTAATATTTTTTCTAATTAAAATTCTTAATATATATGTTCATAACTCCTTTTACCATTTACCTCTATCCTTGTCCGTAATTTTAAATTCTCTATCATTATAAAAATTTCTCCTCTTCTCGCTCTCTGCCTTTCCTCTTTTATTAAACTATTCTTCAAAAAATTTATAAAATTTTCATCGGTCTCTATTTATTTATCTATCAAATCAATTCTCTAATTATAAAATTCGTCATTTATGTCTTGTTTCACATATTCTCTAATTATTTCATTTTTTTTAATAATATTCCTTAAGGACTCAAAAGGTTTAACAATCTGTCCTTTTATTCTTTTTTTTTATAATGATCCTACTATCTTGATTATTTAGATAAATTAAACTAAAACCATTATCGTCTTCTTTACTATTTTTCTTACTTACGTTCTTTTCGCATCCTCTACATTTCACTAGTTATCAAGATCTAGTATATCATTGTTAAAAACCATATGATATCCTAATCGTTTAAATGTTTTACTTCTTGACTTCTTTTTATATACCCCAAAAATTAGCATTCCTTGATCATTATTCCAAGAAATTATTTCATTTTGTTTATTTTTTCGTCTTCGTCGAATAACTTCAAATGTATTTCTTTTAAATTTTTCTTTCCACATAAATACTTATCTTTAACTTTTCTCGTCACTTGATCCTCAACTACTTCTCTTTCTATTTTTTTAGACCATCCTGGTATTTTACCTTTTAAATTTAACCCTTTCTCTATTATAAAATGTTTCCATTTCATTAGATGAACATTATCCCTTTCTATCAATTGTGATAAAAAACATTATTCCTTTCTTTCTTCTTTGATGCTGCAATCGAAATAACTATTACTTATATCAATCAGGTTATTCATTAAATATATCTGTTAATGTTAAATTGTATTTTACCAACTACCTGACCCGATGGTTAAATTTTCTGTAAAACATTGAACAATTTGAAATAATCGTAAAGTAACTGCTGAGAATCTGCCAAAGTCATTAAAGTATTATTATTTATTGTTTGTTTAATATTAATTTTCCAATTGTTAATAGAAAATAAAATAAATAATCCCCTGTCGCACTAAGTTTCACTCATGATCACCTTCATATTAATTTTAAAAATTGCGAGTGATTAGCTGAGTTTATAAATGACCGGGGATCTTCGTTTAATTATTTCCCGGCCTCATATAGATAGCCTGGAATTTACTAATTTTAGTTTAAAATAGTTAAAATAGTTAATATTTAATGAGTGACACGCTCCAGGGGATTACACATTTATTTCATGAGAAGGGGAACATTAGGGTTTTTTCCCTATTATTTCCAACTCTCCATGAAATAAATAATACTAATATTCTGATCGTTCGGGATTTTGATAATTATTGGCTGGTGGAATTGTGTGACCTGATCAACGACCCGAACTTTCCGAACAACAAATTAGCCCTGTTCATTTCCAGTCGGCCGCATTTTTCGGTCAGATTTAAGTTAATTTTTATTGGGCTGATCAGTTTGTACAACGCAACCATTTTCTGCCCAATTTTTTGGGGGTTTTTTGGTTTTTTTGGTCGAACGCCAAAAAATAACCAATAATTTCTGTTTACGTGACATTTAAGAAAAAAATATATATTAATATAAGGAGTTCGAACTAAATTTCAATCTAAAGCAGTTCAATTTGCGATCGAAAATAAAAAAATTTTATTGGATAATTTTTGTACAACAAAATCCGACCGAATAATGCAACCGACCGGAAATGAACAGGCTATTTTGGTATCATTTTGATCACTTTTTTTAACGTGTCTGATGTCTAGTAAGTTTTAAATACGCGCCCTCAAAAAGTTTAATATACCTTTATGGTATTGCTTATTTGCCATTTTTAAAAAAGAAAAATATTTTATTATACGAAAAAATAAGAAGACCAACGATCAAAGTACTCAATTTTGATTTTGATCACATGATAGGATTGGTTAATGGATTTTCGATCAAAAAACCTGAACGATCAGAATGAACAGCAGGCCTAATGAATACTTGCAAATTGTATAATCATTTGCAGAAATATATCTCATTGGGTTGTTTAATATAAGCGAAACGCATATTTTTATGTTCTTGTGGAAAATATTTTAATATATACACTATGTCTACTTCAAGTGGTTTAATAAATTTAAAAAATTACATTATCTTTACTACCATTTATTTTTCCTATCTTAGTTATTAACCTTTTTTTTTCAGCCATATTTATTTGATTTTAATTTTATCAAATACGCATCTATTCACAGAGAAATAATAGTTGCATTATATTATAGAAGGATAAAAATATTCCTTACGCCTTTGGAACCGGTAGCTCTCGTAGCTCTTCCAAACTTCAATGACAATTTTCAAGTACTGTACCTGATTTTTTGATATAAGCTTACACATTTTAAGGAACATTTAAATTTTTGTCAGTTCAACTACTGAAGTGATGGCTGTTTATATGTATAATTTTTGATCATATGGAAAATCCGGTGACCGGTTTCTAAAGTAAAACCGGTTTACAGCTGATTTCATAATATACGGGACACCCATCATTTTTACTCCATGCTGAGGAAACTCGGTAAGATTCGGTATAACTCAGAATACTACTCCACTGTGCGCTCGGACCAGTTAGTCCGAACCTACCGAGTTTTGCTGAATGTATCTCGGTTATGTCCCGTATATTATGAAATCAGCTGTAAATGTTTAAACCGGTTTGTATAAGGAGACTGGCAATTCATAAGTTATATAAATTTTGATTATATGTTACTACTCATTTGAAACCACACTTTATTGTTCAGAAAATTTTAGTTGCGGTTAGTGAATGTCATCCAATATGCACGTGACTAATAAGATCACATGACTAATAACGTCTATAATTATAACTTAATTCGTGAATCCGACATTATTTGAAATTTGAGTGTTCGTAAGAGTGTTCATGATATAATTATTTATTACAGTATGTCTCCGTGCTTTGTATCATGAAGTTGTTTATGGCCATAAAGTAACGAATAATTCAATTTTTATTCCAAAAACGGTTTAAAAATTGTAATCCAGTTACTCCGGTCTGCAATTGTATGCAGTCCTAAAACAGAAAACCAGTAAAACCGGTAGTCAATTTAAGATTTTACTAAACCATTTTAGTTTAATAAATTATTATATAATGATTAGATAATTAACTCTTGTTTACCAAACTGATGCAATTAATCACCTGATCTTCCAATACATCACTTGAACTTCCAAACGTCCTAAATTATAATATATTCAATATCTTTCAAATAATTAGAAGCTGTAATTGCCGTTGGGAAATGAATTCTTAGATTTAGTAATAATTTATTATGTGCAAGTATGTAATTATTTTTATCATTAGTAAAATCTACCGGTTAAATTTGATTAAAAGTATTATATCACATTATAATCATTGTTTAAGCGCGAGGTAAAAGGTAAGATGTGTGATATAACTTTGTGCAACAATTTGCCAAGACCAGCTTCTTGAGTCACGATTAATAAATAGCATTAAAGGTTTAAGTGAAAGAAGTTAATATCACTTTTTCATTCTTAATCAATATCAGATATTTACTAATATGGAAAAGAATATAATACGAAAACTTTATATTGATCATTATTTTTTTTATATTGACAATTCCATATATTTATTTAGTATGCTCAAAATGTCCAAGTTTTATAATATTTCCTACTTATAAACTTCGATAGGGCGTTATGGTAACGTGGCACGAAGTGCCACATATATACATTTATTAAAGCATAACGCCCCCGTGCAATAACTATTGTTTAATCAATTAGCATTAGTTTCTTTTATCATAAAGTAGGCTAAAATCTTTTGATTTGTTCTAACCATTATTGAGTTGATTTCCTAAAAAAATTTATCAATGACATTCTCGAATTAATAATTCAAATAAATAACAATCATTATAAAATTAAGCTTAAAGTTGTATTGAGCTAAAATTAAATTCTAATTATGAAATTGCAAGCTAAAACTTTTAAAGGATTTAAATCCGTGATAGCAACTTACAAAAATAATATAAAATTATAAATAAACATTACCTTAACAAACAAACTACCTGAACAAACAAAGGTAACTTTGTTCTATTTTTTCTTTGTTTTTATGTTTTTACTTTCAGAGAACATAATTAATGTTACTTTTTTTTTTTAGAAAGAAACACATTTGACTCGACTTATGATCTAATCCATTTTTTGTTCGAACTTCTCGAGATCTATGAATTTCTTAAAAGTATTTACTGTGAAGGTCCAGTCACGATGATATCACATAGTATACTTTTTAATAAATTATTAAAAAACTCAAATTTATCATTATTAAATTAAAAGTTTAACTGTAATAATCATTATCTTAATTTGAAATTGGGCAATTTTGAAGTTGGAATAAACAGTGACTCAGTATGACCAATGGTCAAATTTGAGGCTGGAATCACTAATATCCAACTTTTATCCCTTGTTCCAGATTCGGAATTATGGCCAATACCACTGGTGCAACATAACCCAAACTTTTAAATTTTATCCCAGTTTGGTATTGAGGCACCAATTTGGTGTTCAAACATGGTGCATCAACTCCGAAGTTTGCCCAATTCCAAATCGGGCAATCGATAAAAAAAAGCTAAAAAAGTAAGGATATTGAAATTCTACAAAAAGCTCGATTTCTTTTTTTTTTTAAAAAAAAAAAAAATAACAAATAAAATAAAATAAAATAAAACAAAATAAACAATAAATTATTTTCAATAATAATGGGAAACTACACTAGTAAAAATGTTGGGAATAAATTAAAACTAAGAAAAAATTCATCTACCTCTCCTCTAATCACGAGAAACCACACTAAAAAAAATTATGGAAATCTTGAATTAAAACTAAGAAAAAATTTTTCTGTATCTTCCTTTCAATCTGATCTTTTCGAGGAATTATCCTTGGAAGTTGCTAAACAAAGAAAAATTAAAAAATTGCCGTGGATACCTTATATAAACTTTAAGGAAATAATGTATATAAACGAAGATGATTATTTAAATTATTCCGCCAGGTTGAAAAGCAAATCTTTTAGAATTAAAGATATAAAAATTCTTTTAAAGGAAATAATTAATTCAGAAAAATTATCACAAGATGAGTTAAAGTTGGTAAATATATATTATTTTAATTTTCCTAGTTGTTTTTACTATATATTAATTTAATTTTCATTTATAGATTGCAGCTGAACTTGAGTACAACGACAAAAAAAATTCAACCGAAATTTTGGGAATTTCTCAGAATCCATTTACGCTCAACTACATTATAGTCGTTGACTTTTTATTCTCTGGAAAATTATATATATAACAAGCATTATTATTTATAACTCGTCTTAATTTTTTTCAATTTTCTTTGCTTCTTTTCCTTTCTTCTATGTACCTTTTACTCATTTCATTTTTTATGATAAATATTTTAAGAATGCAGTAAAATTTTTGAATTATTCGGTAATACGATTACAACATATTAAATAATTTTGATATATACCGTAGCGCCGACGACCGTAAATGCTGCCGTAATTCAAGAATTTCGACAGCACCTATTAAAATTTTAAATTTTTAAGTAAGGAGAGTGGGATATGTATAATAATAAGATATATTAGATAATAAATTATGTATGTAAAATATTAACTGTTAAGCTGAAATAATTAAATATAAGTAAGGTATATGAATCATAATCAATGTGATTTTGCAACAAGAAAAATTGTGTTATTATTGACAATGTAATACACACTTTTTTTAAAAAAAAATTCTTTGATTTAATCAAAGAAATATTTAAATTTTCAGCAAAATTTAATAATATTCGTAAATCACCTACAATCGTTTCAACGATGGTCATTTCACCAATAGGATCATTTCGCTGACTTCACCGATAAGTTCTAAATTTTACAAAAAAACATTTCATAATAAAATAACCACTTTATACAAGTATTTAGTAAGTGCTTTAAAATGTATTTTATATCATAGAAATTTCATAAGTTCAGACTAAATAAAAAGCACTAAAAAGAAAAAGAACCTTGTGATAATAATTATTAAGTTGATCTTTAAAATTCGATGAAATGATTTTTAGGTGAAATAATCCTGTCGGCAAAATGATCCAGTCAGTGAACTCTCTGTTGGTAAATTGATTGTCAGTGAAATAATTGTCGGTATTCTTCAATTTTAGAGGTTGTTGTAGAGGGATGATTTACATACTATATGCTATACTGTATATACAATAAAGAATTATAATATCGATAATTAATTTTTTTTTTTTATAATTTTCAATAACAATAGTCAATAAACCAATCAGTAATTGAATTCTGTCATGATTGAATTGGGATGATCTGCAACCGTAATAATTCATTCTATATCTAAAAACTAAAATGTGCTACTTTAATGTAAAATGGACCAATTACTTTATTTACTTTTATATTACAATGAATTATTTATACTTATTTGTTGTTCATCACAAAAACTATCTTTGTAATAAACAATGAACAAGACTATCCGTCTATCCTTCACAAATTTGGTGGTATTAATAAGGTTGGTTGGCGTAAGTAGCGATTATTATATATCGTTAGCAGTTGTATTATTATAAAAGTAAGCTGTAAATTGGCTGTAAATATGGGTATACCAATAATTTTTGAAATAATTAATTGTAAGATATTTTTTAGTTATTTTAGTTTATGATACTTCAAGAGAATTGCATTACTTAATGTACAATATTGTGGATGCATCAAAATATATTAGACGGAAAAGAGTATTATTTTATAATACCATGTTCAATGTTGCAGTCGCTTTTACCTATTTGCTTATATTTACTGTGAAACAAAAAGTGTTTTTGGTTAATTTAATTACGTGAAATTTACTATTAATTGACTATTGAGTTTTGATGCGTTCTTACACCTTTATAACTCTGAATTCATTCTTTCTAAATTTTGTGAAAATATTGAAAATATTCAATTAATTGTCTCTTTCATATCATTAATACTTTTCTTTTTATCAAAAAAAAAAAAAAAATTACTACGCATTCGAAATAAACTTCCTAATGGCTTCTAGTAGTACAAATATACAAATATCAAAAAAAAAGTGAGAAATTAAATTACTCATAAATTATTAAGTTTTGAGCTCTTTATATCGCGTTCCAAACACGTGAAAAAATATAAAGCCCAGGCGACAAAAAAAGATAAATAAAAAATTTATAAAGAAATGACATGCCTCCTTGTGCAACAATCGATCAATTGTCTAATAACATCACATGATAGTCAAAATGATCGACTCATCGACGGTTTCAAAATTCAAAATTTCCCACGTTTTCTGAAAATGGCCTAATACAAGTCGAAACTTTTAAGGGATTATCTTTACTGATAACATATTAAATAGATAACAAAAATACCCTCTGCAAATTTTTTTTTTTTTTTTAAAAAAAAAAAAATTACTTTAATTCAATAAATTTATAACCCTTTATAAAAATAACTAAAATTTTCGATCTCTAACATGTCAAAAACTTGGGATGATAGAATCGTCGATTATATTAAAGAATTTTCACAAGATTATTATAATCTTGGTCAATGCATAGTCACATTAATCGATGAATTTTTTCCTCAATATGAATCAGATATTTTCTCTTTAATACCTGATCGTTCCAAAGATCTTTTTAAACCTGGAGTAATAGAAAAAGAGATAAAAAATTGTCAAAAGAATTTAAAAAGATTATTACAATTTTTAATACTTTATAGAGATGATTATGAGAATAAAAAACGTAATAGCTATATTAATAATTTAGTCGATCAATGTAATAATCTTTATAAAATTTTGTTTAATAATTCAAATGTAATACAATTAATTCCTATTAATATTACATTTTCTTTAATTCATCTTACTATTTTAAGAGAAAGACAAAAATTTGAAGTTGAAATTAGTGAAAAATGGGATGAAAAATGGGAGATGGATTTACATCAAAAAGTTGATATATACATTAAATTCTTTGTTGAAATTTATCCGAAATGGCAAGAATGGCGTAAACAACAAATTATCATAAAAACAGGAATAAACGAACAAAAAAAAGCATTTGGAGAAGTTATTGATACGATTACGAAAAGATCAGTTTCTTACATGCCTGTAGAAACCCCATATCCAAATAAATCATTTTTCGTTAATGTATGTGATAGAACAAAGCGTAGATTATTTAATGAATCGAATGCAGAATTCATGAAAATTTATATGTACACATTTACATTAAATAAATTTAAAGTGGGATATCATGAATATCCTACAATTGCTAATCCTTCTTCCGTTGGTACTTTATGGCTTGGCGTTTATGGAAGAGATACATTTCCAGATGGAACTCATATATCAGATGATGCTGAAGTAAAATATGAACTTAGTACTGATAAACCTGATATGATAACAGGTATAAATATTTATGAATATAATATTATAGATGCCCTTAAATTTTTTTATAACAATCGTTCTGGTACTCTTGTGGGAAATTCTAAAGGTGGTCATTTAACTACAATTCGTGGATTAAAGAATCAATACAATTACGTTATTGCTGTAGATTTATATTTTAATTATCGAATTCTTTGTGCTATTGAATTTCATTTTTCAAATGGTGAATCTACTGGTATATTAGGAAATAGAATTAAAGCTGATTCTAAAAAAGTTAGTTGTGGTCCAATTGGTAAAAATAATGATTTTAAATTAATTGGAGTTTCAATGGCAAGTGGTAAAGCTGATCCCCCTGAATGTTCTGAAGGTGTTGCTTATATTTCTTTATGTTTTCAACATGTTCGCATTGCCGAACAAATCGAATGAATGTTTTAGTTTTTATAATACGTATTTATATATATTAAACATTATAAATTATTTATTACCATGAAATTACTATTAATAAGAATAAAAAATAATTAATAATATATTGTAATAATTAAAACATGTAAATACTGTAATGTATGTAATGTACTCGTACATTAAGTTCAGCACTTAAATTGATTGTTTTATAAATTGATGTATGCTAGTTGTATGCTAGTTAAAAATACTTCATTTATATTGATTATTGACCGAAATTATAATTAATCTTTTGCTGCTTATTGATTACTAATTAATATGTGCAGGCTATCAATGTGGAAATGCTATATTAAATAAAGCGTTTAATGGTATAAAAAATCAGCTAAAAAAAGCAATCTATAAGCTGCTGTAGATAATAGACTTCCCATACCAAAATCGTTTTTTAAACATTATCTAATAATAATTCAAGTAGAAAAGGGTTTTTATCGGATTCTAAAACATGAGATAAAATTATTTCTATGATTAATAATCACGAGAGAAATTAGCAACTTCTTATAACCTTAAACAACTCGGCTAAAAATTGTAAAATTTGAATATTTTATAAGCAAGCTAATTCGCAAAAATTAGTGGGAGTCAAAAGGCGGAACTACGGAATGCTGGCTGGAATTATTTCAAGCGCCTCATGGTTATTTTATTACTATAATATTCTTATGATTGCAATTTCAGGGAATTCCGAGAATCCTCATTAATTATTTGGTCAAATTTTCGTTAAATGTTTCATAAAGATTTAATACCTCTCCCTGCATTATTAGCTGTAATCCTAATAATTAATTTTTTTGCAAAAAGTAAAAATCTTTTTATACATACTTTATAGTTAGCCGCAAAATAATTGTTAGTTATCTTGATACTTTATGGGAGGTGACAATATTAACGTTTTCTGAAATTCTTCAACGGTTGGCGAGATCAAATAAAGCGGGTATCTATACGCATAGATAAGCGCGTTAAATAATATTAAACCTTTCTACATTATACATATAAATAAAGATATTATTTATATTATTTTAATAATTTTAAAATACGATTAAATAAATATTCCCGAACGAAAAGGTTTGTCCTATATTTTATTCATTTCAGTCTTTTAATCAACTTGATACGGAATAGATCTGTATACCCGGAGCTGAAAAAAAGAGAATAAGAGAGAGTTTAGTTTATTGAGCTTATTACAAATTGATTTGATTTATAATCAAAAAATGACATAAATGACACCATCAAATTTAACAACTCCAGCGAAACCCCAAACCCTAATCCTATTCCCTAACCCTAAAGCATTAAATAACGTTCTTAAAAAAAAAAGAAACTAAAAAGATCTCTCCCAGATAAAAGTTATTTTTCCGGACTTCAGTGATAATTTCAATTTAAGAATTTTTTTATTTTCTTTTTTCTGGACTTTTATATATTCATAACTTGAAGAAAAAATAATGTAAACCTTATTATGATACTAATCTAATTTCGGTACGGAATGCATAAATAATTTTCGATAAATCTACTATAATTAAGGTTACAACTTATGTGTAAAATTTGATAATTAACCAAAACTCTTTCTCTTCGCAACACAAAATATCTCTTGATAAATCAATTCGAGCTTCTTAAGAACCTGAAAATCATTATAATTACTCATTGAATAATTTGATAATTGATGACCCAAATTAAATTAGTGTAATATACGATATTTTATGGAATATATAGCAAAATGTTCATCTTTAAATATAATTTGATTTGGTTAACCAAGCCCCTGATATCAGAACCGTGAATTCGGTAATATTGTCTCCCCAAAAACAATACACTTCCAAAATCCGTCGTTTTTGTCTTAAATAGAAATGTCCTATAACTTTACTTTTCGTTAATACTTTCTATAGATAATAGCTTCCATATAAGATGTGACAATGTTAATGTTACAATACATAATCGTAGGGCTGAAAAAAATTTGTTACGCAACTCAATTAATTCATTTAAAGTTTAATCAGATATGCCATGATCACGTGATTGAATGCTGTGTTGTGTTTCGCAACTTATAAGCGAAGTCGGAATTGATGATCCGGACTGCATGATATAAAAAGTCGCCTTATTCCTTTTTCTGAATATTTTTAACATTTAAATTTTAATTTTTTTTTTTTAATTGCTTTATAACGGGATAATTGAAGAAAAAATTTTCGCCCTCTTTTAATGCAATTTTATTCACTTAAAAATGAAAGGGAGAGATGCAATAGAAAATTCAACAGACTTTGTATCAGGTGCCGTTTCAATGGCTAATAGTGCAGCTTCTATAGGAGGCACAAGTGGAACAGCAAAACAAGTATTAGGAGTTGTAGGATCAGTAGGAGATGCTATAAAACCATTTGTACCTTTAATAGCGACAGTAACAATAGTTATAAGTGAATGTATAAAAATATATGAAGATGCGCAGTACAATAAAAAAATTTGCAATTCTCTGATGGATAGAGTTGAAACTGCTGATTGGGCTATAAGAACTTTAAAGAGGCGTAAACAAGAAAATGAAAGTAAATTTCGAGATTCAGAATATTATAAAGCATTTTTACGTTTCGTTGATGTTATGAAAAAAATTAGATCTTTCATTAAGGATGTATCACAGATTCAAGGTTTCAAAAAATATGTTAAAGCTACCGCCATTAAAGATAAATTTCATCATTTAATTAAAGAATTTGAGGCTGTCATGAGCGATTTAAGTTTTACTATGGCCATTGCTAATGATGAACAAAGAAGACTTGATCAAGAAAGTCTCAACGAAGATATCGCTCAAATGAACAAGGTATTTAAAATAAAATTTTTTATTATTTTGTTACGGTACGGAATTTTTGGAATTTTGGAATTTTTGGGATTGTTATTTTTGAACTTTTTTTTCTCATAATTATTATCGTTTATTTCGTCATAGTTTTTAAAAGAGATTCAAGGTGGTATTATTGAACAAAATGATACAATAAATACAGTTCTTCAAGAAGTAATTATTATGAAAAACAAAGTGGACCAATTAAAGGACCAAAGGAGGCCTGATTTACCAATATCTGAAACACTTAAAGCGACAACAATTGAACCAAAAGATATCATGGACCCTTTAGTTGGAAAGAAAACAGATTGTCGTGGTAAAAAGGAACCCTTTATTTATAAAAAATCTTATAAAGCTATGGAAGTTGCTTGTATACCAAGGGCGATTCCTGAAGACGACTCACCTCAAGCGAATAAAATACAAGCTCAACTAGCTATACTTGGAAAATTAAGAGATTCTCCAAATATATTGAAATTTTATGGACTTTCTCATTTAGATAATCAGATGGTGATGGTAGTAGAGTGGGCAGAATTAGGAAGCTTAAGAGAAGTATACAATACCTATGATATTGCTTGGCCATCAAAAGTAAATAATATTTAATATCTTTAATTTGCTATGAAAAAGCGATATAACGAAAATAATTCTTTCAACAATAGGTTCAGATTGCACTTGATATTTGTCGTGGAATAACATTTTTGCACACTTGTTCAATTCTTCATCATGATATTCGATGTGCAAACATAATGATGACATTACGTTTGGAACCAAAAATTACGGGATTCGAATATGCTCGCTTAACAACGTCAGCCACAACAAGCATGACAGAATTAACAGATGTTGTTCATTGGTTAGCTCCTGAAAAATTGAAACTTGCAAAAGACCAACCATACAATACTAAATGCGAAATCTTTAGGTAAAAATGAGCAAGGCGAAATATTTTCTTTTTTTTTTGATTTCGAATTTCTGATCTTTCTAAAAATAATAATTGTTTAGCTTTGGAATGTTACTGTGGGAGCTTGCATTTGAGAAAATTCCTTACGAAAATTGGAATATGGAAAGAATCAAAGAGTGGGTATTAACTGGAAAAAGAGAGAGACTTGTATTTGGTAGAGATAAACCTGAAATTGAAGAACTTCAACAAGAATATAAACAAATCATAGTAGCGGGTAAGCATAAGATTTTTTTTTTTTTTTGAACACTTAATATTCAAATTAAATATATTAAATTAATTACAACCAACATTTCTTCCTTTAGCTTGGCAAGATGATCCACAAATAAGAGCATCACTTCAATTTTTATTTATGGAATTAAATAAATTGGCTCAAAAATATTATGATCCAAGGAGTAATTCTCCGGCTCTTAAACCGGATAAAACAATAGATCTTGATGGAACACTATATAAAAATGATCCAGTATCAGTAAGTGATCAGGGAGGAGAAGATTTACCAGAATTTGAAGATGATTTTAGTCTTGATTCGATACCAGAAATTCCTACTTTAGATGATGGTATCTCAGCTCATAAAAAAAAGGAGACAACTAAAGCATGGGACATATTTTGTGAGCATACAAATTTGGGTAGTACAAAAGCAAAATATTGGAAAGGTTATTATTTATGGGAAGGTTATGCAGGTCAAAAGGATCGTAAGCAAGCTTCTACGCTATTTAAAGAAGCTGCTGATGATGGTTTAGCTGATGCTCAATTACGTTATGCTTTTAGTTTAGTTGGTCATCAAGGTTCTAAATTTGATCGAAAAGTTTTTATTGAATATTTAACCAAAGCTGCTGAAAATCAGAATTCTACAGCACAATTCAATCTTGGAGATTTATATTTAAATGGAAAACTTGGTGTACCACAAAATGTTGAATTAGGTAAAAAATATTTAAGATTGGCAGCTTTAACCAATCAACCTAAAGCCATCGAAATTTTACAAAAATTGGGAATGAATATTTATAATGATAATAAGGTATTTATTTATGTTACAACTTCGTAAAAAAAAAAAAGAAAAAAAAATTTTTCGGAATTTTAATTTTTATTGTAGTTTTTTTTTTTTTTAATCTGTTTTATTGATTTATTTTTTGTAGGTTCCCGTACCAAATGAAAAAAATCAAAATAATTAGGAAAAATTACAAATTGATTATATTAAATTCAAATGCTATAGGTGGATTCCGTTTACTGAAGATGTAATCGTAACGAATTTTGTATATGAATATTATATATTCTTTGTATATTATATATTGTATTTTTTTTTCTTTATCTTTTAAGCAATACTTCTAACAAATATAAATATTTAATAAATTTTTAAATTTTTCAATTTTTCAATTTTTTTTTTCCTGTGTAATGAAAATTGAAAATCGGATAATCAATTTGTATAAAATAAATAGATAATAACAGAATTAAAAAATCTGCTGTATACTTAACTTATTTCTTTTCTGGTTAATGCGAATTTGAGAATTACTTTTATTCAAAAATCTTGTATCACTATGTATCACACGTTTTGATCAACAAAAAAAATTTTTTTCGATATAAGTATCCTTTTTTTTTAAAAAAAAAAAAAAATAAATAAAATCTCTCTAACATAATAAATAATATTTAAAAATGCCTGCTTCAGCTATTGCTGTTAAAAGTGATTTAAATTATGCTCTTAACAAAGGCAAAAAATCAAAGAGAAATGAACTAGATTCTCAAAGTAACGAACCCAATGATAACGTAACTTACGAAAAAAAGAAATCAAAATCTAAAATGAAAAAAGAAAAGTTGGATAATGATGAACATTATAAGAAAAAACGTAAAGATTCTAAAAATTCTGATTCTTCTTTAACTTCAACTAAATCAAAACGTAAGAAACATGATGAAGAACAAGAACAAGATGATGATGAAATATTAGATATTAATGGAAAGAGTGAATCTTCCTCATTAACTAAGCCACCAAATTCAAAGAAACGCAAATTAAGTGAAAAAGATCCAGCCTCAGTTATAGTAGATGAAAATCAAGGTTTTGAAATGGAAAGTTCCTTAGAATCAGATGTAAAAGAGAATGAAGTAGAAAAAGAGATTCCTGAGAATTTAAGATTAAGCACTTACAGGTTGTCGCAAACAACTATAGATTTATTAAAGAAGCGTGAAATTGAAGCATTATTTCCTATACAAGCTGCTACTTTTGATATGATTTATGATGGAAAAGATGTTTTGGCTAGAGCAAAGGCAAGCATGATAACTTACATTTCCATATATTTTATTTTATTTTATTTAACATATTTTTTATTACAGACTGGAACGGGCAAAACTTTGGCATTTGTTTTACCAATTACCGAAATTCTTTTAGCTCAAAACCAAAAGGATAATTTTGCCAGTAAACGTCGTGGACGTTCTCCGAGAGTTATGGTTATGACTCCAACTCGTGATTTAGCAAATCAAATTTTGTCAGAATTTGAATATATTTCTCCAACTTTAAAATCTCTTCCTATCCTAGGAGGTAAGTCATATGATGTCCAAAATCAAGGGCTACGTGAAGGAACTGACGTGATAGTGGGAGCACCAGGTCGATTATTAGATCAAATCAATCGTGGTAATTTAAAATTAGGAGATTTGAAATTTATTTGTTTGGATGAAGCTGATCAAATGTTAGATATTGGATTTGCTGAAAATATGGAAACCATTTTACAACATGTAAAAAGTCAAAAAGAAAAACAAGGAAAAGGTGTTGATTATCAAACACTATTATTTTCTGCTACGGTTCCTGATTGGGTCAAACAAACCGTAAAGAAATACTTGAAAAATGATTATATTAATGTGGATTTGGTTGGAAATTCTGATAACAAAACTAATGGTATGGTTACTAAATGACATGAAATTTCAATAGGATTATACAAAATATTAAAAAAATTTTTTATTGTTTTAGAAAATATTTGTCATTATGCGATTCGTTCTTCCTGGGCTTCCAGAAAAGACATTATTGGAGACGTCGTTACTTGTTATGCTGGATTGGGATCTTGTGTTATTTTTTGCAATACGAAAAACGACGCAAATGGTAATTACATTATGTCTTTCTAAGTTACGATATGTTTTGATATATCAAGCGTTTATTAAAAATTTTTTTATACTATCCTATAGAGCTTGTACTTAATGATAAATTGAAACAAGATGCTCAAGTCTTGCATGGAGATATTGCACAGTCACAGAGAGAAACAACTTTGAAAGGCTTCAGAAATGGAAAATTCAAATGTATTATTTGTACTGATGTTTTAGCGAGAGGAATTGATATACCTCAAGTTGGTAAGTTATAAGTAATAAATGATTATGTCAAGTTGTTTCTTTATTATCTAATATTGTCGAATAATCAAATCATTATCTTTAATTACTAGATCTAGTGATCAATTGTGAACCACCAAAGGACGTTGAAACTTACGTGCATCGTGCAGGTAGAACAGCTAGAGCGGGACGTCAAGGTAAAGCTGTAACATTCTTTAAACCACAAGATGAATACTTGCTGCAAGTTGTAGAAAGAGGTGCAAGAATACAATTTCAAGTGGTTGGCCCTCCACAACCACAAGATATTATTTCAGCTACAGCAAATGACGCGATAAAAAATTTAGAATCTGTTGAATCAAGTGTTTTACCATATTTTAATTCTACAGCAAAAGAATTAATTGAGAAACAAGGTGCTATTGAAGCATTAAGTGCAGCATTAGCTTATATAAGTGGATATTCTAGTGGTATAAAGAAGAGAAGCTTGATGAGTGCTACTGAAGGATATACAACTATATTATTTAAGTTTAATTATCCTATTAGACATGGAAGTTATGTTAGAAATATTTTTAAAAAACAATTTTCCAACATACCGGAAAATGATGTTATTGCTTTTAGATTAACAAAAGACAGTGAAGGCGTTGTATGCGATATTGTTTCTGATCATTTAAGTGTAAGTGAAGATGGAGTTATTAGTATAGGCGGAAGGCCATGGTATAATAGTAAGACTACTACTTTGGAAATAGCTAAAGAGTTACCTGAATTACAAGAAAATAAAAACAATAATGGAAGGAATGCATGGGGAAGAAATGGCAGTGGGAATTTTAGAAACGGAAGTGGTGGAAATAGGAATGGTGGGTTTAATAGTAGTAATAAGAATGGTAGAGGAAATGGGTACGGAGGAGGAAGATCAAATGGAAATCGTGGTAATGGTTACGGAAGAAAATTTTAACTTAATCCATTGGCAACTATCTAACTATAGATATTTCTAATTTAAGGATTTGTCGTCGTTTTAGATAATTAGTAATTTTTTTAGAGATTAATAGAAATTAATATATTTTTATACGTTTTATACGTTATTAATCTTGAATAAAAAAAAACGAAATAAATAAAATCAAACATCAAATATGATAATTTACGATTTGCATCGCATGATATCAAGTGTAGTCCTTATCACACGTAAAGTAAAAGGTTTTAAATATTATCTTTTTTTTTTAGGCTTTATTTTCTGCGCACTCGTACAAATTCTGTTTATCAAACTATATATTTATTCTCCTTATCCTTTTCTTTATGACAATCCAAAGCTACAGTATAATTAATGAAATAATGAAATTCTTACGAATCCGCCTAAACCTTGGACCAAAGAAGAAAAAATTAGATTGAATAATGCTATTATTGAACATGGTGAAAATTGGTCTGAAATATCAAAATTATTCCAGATCGTAAGTTGGGAAATATTAAGTATATTATCAAACAAATGCAAAATTAATCCTTTTGTTAACGTATGGAATACTTTTGAAATGAAGAGATTTGAAGCTATTTTTAAAGAATTTGGAAATGATTGCAAGAAGCTACGCCTACTCCTCTACCTATCAACTACCCATCATTATCCCGCAATGACCTAGCTGGACCTATCGAGAAATTATTTGGGCAAATCAAGTGGGTTTTTGATCAGCAAAAATCATCATTGGTCGATGGAAAGCAGGTAAAATAGATAATTAGGATAGACATATGTCTTGAGTTAATATTTCAGAAATAGCATAGATGTCATGTATCTCGGGTTAAGTCCCGATTTTATATTTATTTTTGCATGTATATTAAAATTTTTCTTGGCAAAGTGATCTGCGTGACATATTATCACGCGCACATGATTTTTTTATCTATTACTATATTCCATCTCGTATAAAAAAAAATATTATCAAACATGCAATCTGAGATCGATTCGTTGAGAGAAATAAATTCGAAGCTCTTAGCCGAGATTACAGAACTTAGAAAGAAGAATGCCGAAGTCAAGCCCGAGAATATAGAAGTTAAGGCTGAGAATGCGAAGTTAAAGCATGCTTTGGAAGAACATGAAACCAGATTCACGAGCCTAGAACAGAGAGATAAAGAAAAAACCACCCTTATTGCTAAATTAGATGATGATATCAGGGAAATCAAACAGGAACAAAATGCTGTTAATATTTCGGCAGAAAGCAATACATCCATACCAAAGTCTCCAATTCTTCACAATCATTTATTTCGCCATCTATTGAGGGGATTTCAAAACAATCGGATTACCCTGATCATTCTATGAAAAGAAAAATGCTGACCCTATATCTCAGGATTTCAATTCAATACCTTTAGATCAAACTAATGTATCTTCCATTGTAGACCAGTATGATTCTACAGAATCTAAATCATTGGAGGATGATAAAGAGACAGATTCTTTCTTAGATGAGGTGCATAGAAAGAAAGTTAGTAATGAGATAAGGGAGAGAAAGTGAAAAATAAAACTTTAGCATGAATTGACTACTCAAGACTCATCCTCAGTTACTCCCATCTCATCATGACCACTCACTAATTCATGTTCAGAGAAATGTTGAAAAACTATGTTTGAAGGAAGGAGATAATCAGAACACTCCATCACATTAAAAAATCCTCTATAGGCAAAAAGTGGAGCAAGGTTTAAGATAGGAACTATCATCCTTTTGCAGTAAAAACAGTGATGGTATGGTGTTTGACATTTAGATTTCCAAATTCTTCTTAGAAGTAATTCTAACAGAATCTAGTAATATTACAGCACAAACCATAGTTGATCTATTTAATGTAACAATGAAGGTCAGACAAAAGGAGATACTATGTTGGTATTGTTACTATAAAGTATACAAAGATTAAATTAGAGATATTAAATCTACGAATAAAATTAATGACCAATTGGCTAGGATATTGGTATACTGACATAAACTTGTGTAAAATTACTTCTAAAGCTAAAAAAGTTTATATAATATTCAAGAAGATAAGAATAAATAAAATTCAAGCAGTTACTTATAATGCAAGTGCTATTTCAAGCCTGATAGAAATTTAGATCCAAAGCATTTTAAGTTGCTTTTCCAAGACTTATAAGTCTACTACAGATGAATGCCAAAAATAATCAGTATGACAAATCATCATATGTATATGACTGAATCTTCTGAGATAAGCACATCTATTCATTTAATATAGTACATCTCTTAATCTTCAGATTTAATCAATTTATCCATCACCTATCTCCAGTAACATTAGCAAAAAGAAAGGGTAAAAATTATAGATTTTGCATCAAATGCATATCCATTATCACAAATAGATAAATTGTTGGAAAAATATAGAACTGCAAAATGACTGCAAAATGGTTTACTAGTTTAGACTTAGTGGCAGAATATCATCAAGTAGAAATGACAGAAGAAGATAAAGAAAAAATAGCATTATATATTTACAGAAATTGTTTGAATACAATGTTATGCCATTTAGACTAAAAAAATGTACCTGAAACATTTCAAAGATTGTATTAAAAAAATATATTAGCGAATTTGTAATAGTGCATTTAAATGATATAATGATTTATTCAAAGAATTTTGAAGAATATATAAAATATATTAGTAAGGTATTGAAGAAGTTAAAAGAAAATATTATGATTGTAAAGTTGAAGAAATGTAAGTTTAATAAACAAAATATCATATTCTTAGAACACATAATAGAAATAAAACTAGATAAAAAGAAAATAAAGAAAATTAAAGAAATAAAAATACCAGAAACTGTTACACAAGTAAAAACATTCTTGGGATTATATTCATACTACAGAAAATTTATAAAGAATTTCACAAGAATGGCAACACCTTTATATCACTTAGTTAAAAAGGATATATTTTTTGAATAGATAGAAAAACAATAAAAAGTATTTAAAGAATTGAAAGAAAAATTAATGGAAAAATCAGTACTAGATTATTCAAATTTTAAGGAGTTCATATTGATAACGGATGCATTAGAAAAAGGATTAGGAGCAGTGTTATTTCAAAAGAATGAAGAAAATAAAGAATTAATTATAACTTATACTAGTAAAAGCTTAGTTGAGTCAGAAAAGAATTATGCAATAATAAAATTAGAATATTTGCTATATTTTGGAAAATTAAACATTTCCATAAATTTTTAGCTAAAAGAAAATTTAAAGTTATTACTGATCATTCTACATTAAAAGGACTAATGAATACTAAAGTACTTATAAATAAGAATAATATTGCAAATAAGTAATTGTGAAATAATTGTGATTTATAATATTGCAAAACATTGCAGATTTTTAAACCTAAATATTTGCAATTTCGCAATTCACAATTATCCGCAATTTGTAAATAATTTGCAATTCTGCAAAGTATTGCAATTCAATTATAGAATAATTGCAGAATTGTAAAATATTTGTGGAATTGCAGATTATTTGCAATTTTGCAATATTTGTTATTAAAGCAATCCAAAAAATGTTGCAAAATGTTTTTTTAATTAAAAATACTTTAAAAAAACATTTTGCAACATTTTTTCTTTAAATTAATTAAAAAAATGTTACAAAATATTTTTTTAATTAAATATACTTTAAAAAGACATTGACATTTCATAATATTTTCTTTAAATTAATTAAATGTTACAAAATGTTTTTTTTTATTTAAAAATACTTTGAAAAAATATTTCATTATCAAATGTATCAATACAACAACCTTTACAGATAACCAATAAAACAACTAATTCAACTTATCAACAACTAATAAAAGAGGATTTAAAATTAAAAGAATTATTAAATAAGTAGAAAACAAAATAATATAGAAAAAAAAAGAATATAATCACTGGTAAAAAAATGCTCTATCCTACACATATCCTACATATATCTTACATATATCGGGTACTCAAAATGTAAGAAATCATACACAAATAATACACATATTATATATATATCAGATACTTATATATATCGTATACCTATCAGATACCTGACATATATATGATATATATATTAGTACCTGATATGTGTATTATTTGTGTATGATTTTTTACATTGATATGTGTAAAATATGTATAGGATAAATTATCTTTTTACCAGTGTAACAGAATAATAAGAAATATTAACAAAGAACAGAAATATGATATAGCAGAAGGAGTAGTTTATAAAATAAAAGAGAGAAAAAAGCTAAAAATAATAAGAAAATATGAATTTAAAGGATTAATGTATATAGCTTATGATTACAAGTTATCAGAACATTTCAAAATAGATACAACATATGAAAAAATTAAGGATAAATACTATTGGAAAAGAATGAAGAAGGATATAGAAGTTTATGTTAAATTATGTGATAGTTGTCAAAGAATGGAAAAACTAATTGGAAAATATAAGTTAAATGTAATAAAAGTCATAGAATTATTTTACCAAATTGAAATAGATAATATAGGACTATTGAAAATAACAGAGAAAAATAATAGGTAAATTGTTACAGCAATAGATTACTTTATAGTAAAATGGCCAGAAGCAAGAGTATACAAAACAGCAAGTGCTAAAGAAGTAGCAAGATTTATCTACAAAAATATAATATGTAGACATGAATGTCTGAAGAAAATACTAAGTGATAAAGAAAGTCATTTAATAATAATATAATAAAATCATTACTAGAAGAATTTCAGATTAAAAATAATTTTTTGACTCCCTATTACCTGCCAATTGTAAGAAATTATGATCGCATCCAAAAACAAATGGATTAATAGAGAAATTTAACAAGACATTATATGAATCATTAACGAAATTGAATGATACAGAAGATTAAAATTTAAAAATACTGGAAGTGTTATTCACATACAGGACTAAAAGAAATAATTTGACAAAAATGAAACCAAGTTATTTAATATATGAAAGAGAAATGAAAATACTATTAAATCTGAAAGATGAAGAAATTATGATAACATAAAGAATTAATGGTTTAATTAAAAAATTGCTAAATGCTAGAAGTCAAGCTAAGAAGAATATCAAGAAGTTTCAAGAAAAATAAAAGTTATACTATGATAAGAAAAATAAAATAAGGAAGAAGTTTTGGATTGGAGAATGGAGATAAGGTACTATACTATGATGCAGCAAAAAAGAAACAATAGTCCAGAAAGCTAGAAGAAAAATAGAAAGGATTTTATTACATATATAAAGTAATTTTTAAAGGATCATATAGAATTAAGACTATAAAAGGAAAAATACAGAAAATATCAGTAAATGGAGAATTATTAAACCTGCTTAAAAGGATATATTGATAGACCAAATTATGAAGTTATAATTAGAATTTGATAGGACTCAAATTTTCTTGGGAAAGATAAATGTAGCCGATAATGTTGGATAATTTATAAAGATTAATGGATAGTTATAATAATCATATGATCAGATAAGCATTTAGCTGAAGAAAAAATATTTAATTGAAATAACTTAGAAAAGATAGTTTATAATTATATTTATTTATAGTTATATAAATTTAAATTAGTTACTTAAAATAAGAAAGAAAGAAAAAGAAAGAAAAAAGAAAAAAGTAAAAAAAGATAGATGAATAAAAATATTTTCACATAACCTTTAATGTAATATTAAAATATATAAATACAAGTGGAAATTGATATGAATTCTACAGTCTGTTTTCAGACTCAAATAAAAAATTATTAATTATTATCTTAAATATGCTCATAGTTTACCTAAAATTTAATTAATATTTTAAATTATTAAAATAAATGGAAGTTCTCTAAGTTTAAAAATAATGTTGAAGTAATAATAGAAGCATAATAAAATAATAAAATTTTAAATAAATAAATTAAATAAACTATGTGTTTATTCATAGGTAGCAGTTTCTAACGATTTTTATATACTATTGTTAAATTAAGAAATGGCCATTGATCAGATTTTTGTGATGTAATTATATTAATGTAATTTGCTCTAAAAGCATATTCTAAAATTAATTCTGCAAATCATATAAAAAGGTGATGTTCTGATTAGTGAACTCTTTTATCTGCTTTATATAACTAAAGCAAAAATCAAACAAAAATAAAATTTACTAATTATTAATATCATTAAAATTAACAATCAAAATGAACTTGTATATTCTGCAAAGTTATAATAAGGTAGATTGGTTTTACTGCTTGGATAGCTTCTTGAAACATATCATCACAAATTCCTTCTCTATAGATATCTCAAAATAAAATGGGCATATTACTTTTCTTACTATATATTAGTATTTTGATTTTTGCCAAAAAAATTACTGATTATTATCACACATGTATATAATAGGCACAGTAAAATTTATCATATAAATCTCATCATATATCTTAACATCACACTTTTTAATAAACTTTAGTTCAGTTAGATATCTAACATAAATGTGAATTTTACACAGTATCATACAAAAATCAAATTACTTTTATTGTAATGTATTAAGTAATAAATTTCAAGCAAAATATAATGTTATGAAAATTAATAGTAATGGTAAGTATGATCAGAAATATTTTTTTTTACCTCAATTGCTATGATGTCTGTCACCTATAAATTATACTAATATTATGTAACTTTAAAGTTTTATAATTCATAAACTAAGCAACATAAAAAAATTCTAAACTGATAAAATGATAGAGCAACATTAACTGTACATTTCTATCAGTTTATTTTATAAAATTTAATAATAATATTAAGCAATATTATAAATCAAAAGTTAATAATTTTAATAAATGATAATAGTAAAAACAGACTAATTTAAGCCAAGTAAATAAAATTATTTGTTTCTCATGATTGAGCGGTAGAGATTGGAACCGGTCCAAAAAGTCTTAACCGGTTAATAACCGGTTAACCAAACCTTTAACCGGTTAATTAACCGGTTAAAATTCAATAATGAAATTCGGCCAGGATTAGCATCAAATATATTTTAATCCTGACCAAAATTAGGCAGACCAAAACTCTAACTAATCGAAACGAAGAAAGACGAAATTCAGGTCAAAATTGTCTGGCTGGCACTATGAATTTCAGCCGCATTATGAATATTATATAACATAAAAAATTCTATCTTACCTGAATACCTGATGGCTAAACTTTTATCTGAAGTCCCGTGATTTATAATTCTGGCTGGCACTATAATTTGGCCAGAATTACAAATATTTTCAGCATTTTAACCGGATAATTTAACCGGTTAAAAATTGTTTTTTAACCGGTTAACAAATGTTTTAACCGGTTAACCATTTTAACCGGTTAATTAACCGGTTAACCATTTTAACCGGTTAATTAACCGGTTAAGCTTAACCGGTTCCAACCTCTATTGGATGGGTCATATAAATATTATAAAAAGAAAAAAAAATTTATTTTATTTGGTCATATGATTTTTGTTTTGACCAATCATAATCATAAAAAATATTTTTTTTTCCACTTGACAAGAAATTTATAAACTAACCAATTATCTTCTAGAAATCAGCTAAAATTTTTTTGAAAAATAATTTTTTTTCTGGATGACCAGGTCAAATTTAGCAACTTTTTTTCATTAGAAACAAATAATTTTATTTCTTTAGCCTTACATGAAATTTTTATGAATTCCATAAAAATTTTATAAAATATTAGCAAAAAAAATTTTTGCTGCTTACACAGCAAAAATTATATTTAAATAAAGTACTATAAAAATAATTTACACAATATAAATAAATAGATTTCAGACTGTGTGGTTTATAGACAACTACCATAATCTTCTAAATTTATCCATAGATTTGAAATTACTTAATCTTGTTTTATTATAGGGAATATTATTTTATATAATTTGCATATTTGAGAGTGATATACTAAATAGACAAAAAATCCTGTAAATATAAGTGGGATGATTTATTTTAAAAATCTAGTCTAAAAAAAAAGTATAGGGATGAGAATCTTGTAATCAGAGATATTAGTAATAAAAACAAATTAGAACAAAGAAATAACTTGACTTGCATCGATGATAAAGTATATATTTACAAGATAATGTGTCAGCCTATTAAGATTGCATCTAACTTTTCTACTGCCAGACTTTTCTGGGTTTATATATTTGTTCTACAAATAAAGCAACATCTAATACATCTCATCTATTAAAATAACTATAGTCTTGCAACTTCAAGACATGACATTTAGCATTCATCTAATGAACCAAATAACTTTGATTCATATGCATGCTACTTGCCCTACATTATAGATATATAGTATTTCATAAAAGGCATTTTTTAAGTTAAGATTATCTTCAAAAAGTTTTATTACAAAGAATATTATTTTATATAATCTGCGTATTTGAAAGAAATAAAAATCCTGTAAATATGAATTTGATAATTTATTTTGAAAATCTAGTGTAAAAAAAAAGTATAGGGATGAGAATCTTGTAATTAGAAACACAGGTTGAAAAGTGAAAAATCAGGCATCAATCAGTCACCAATCAGGCACCAATTAGGTAGCTGATTGGTGACCGATTGGTGACTGATTGGCATTTTCGCCAAATACTGTCACCAATCAGGCAGTTTGCTAACTTTTGATCCAGTGATCAGAAAAAGATGAAATATAGTTCATTGGAATCGTCTCAGCAAGCCGAATCTAATGGTAGTAAAATTGTATTTCTAGGATTAATACTTGATGAGATATTAAATAAAATATAAATAGTATTTTTTTATTTTTACATTTTACTTAATATCTCATCAATTATCAATCCTAGAAATATGATTTTACTACCATTAGATTCGTCATGTTGAGACGATTCCAATGAACTATATTTCATCTTTTTCTGATTACTGGATCAAAGTTAGCAAACTGCCTGATTGGTAACGATATTTGGCGAAAATGCCAATCAGTTACCAATCAGTCACCAATCAGTCACCAATCAGCTACCTGATTGATGCCCAATTGGTGACTGATTGATGCCTGATTTTTCACATTTCGACCTGTGAAATATTAGCAATAAAAACAATTAGCTATAGGTATTTTTCATAAATATAAGAAAGCAAAGAAATAACTTAACCTGCATCAATAATAAAATATATATTTACAAGACAACATGCCAGCCTATTAGAATAGCAAAAAAGAAATTGCATCTAACTTTCCTACTGCTAAATATTTTTGGATTTATGTATACTTATTTTACAAGTAAAGCAACGTCCAATAAATCTCATCTATTAGGATAACTATAATCTTGCAACTTCATGATATAGCATTTAACATTTATTTAATAAACTAAATAACTTTGATTCATATACTACTTACCTTACATCGGGGAATTTTTTGAGATGCAGATCTGCACAGATCTGTGACCCCGCCGGAAAAATTCAAAGGAAAAAATTTTATTATTTCTGCGCAGAATTTCAAGAAAATGAAAATTCTGCGAAAATCCCAAAAAATTATACATGCGAAAAAATTCATGAACAAAATTCTGTGAAAATCTCCAAAAATTATACATGCGAAAAAATTCAAGAACAAAATTCTGTGAAAAATTCAAGAACGAAGTTCTGCGGAAAAATTCAAGAACAGATTCTGCAAAAAAATTCAAGAACGAAGTTCTGCATAAATTCTCGAAAAAATAAATTATTCACTGATCACCACAGTC